>KV000358.1:238231-251040 GCA_001598015.1 Dorcoceras hygrometricum | reverse complement strand
TAGTGCAGGCTGATGAAGGAGTCTCGTATCCGGTCGTGGACCTGATTGATGTAGTCTACCGCAATCTACCGTGAAGTGCCGGTTTCCTCGAGAAACTGGTCGGAGCCAGGCACGAGTTGACAGCAAGGTAGTGATCTAAACGGCCTATGAATGTCATAGATTTGTTATTGTTTTTATTGTATTGATCATCTCCCGGTATTGTTTTTGTTCTTCCGCTTCCTCGCCGGGAGGCGCGATCCGGATCCGCCGTGGCTACCCAACATGAGTTACACAAAACTTTTTATTATGTTACTAATGTTTCTACTAAGTGTGCAGATGTTAGCTGGAAATGAACAGTAGAAAGCTGATGAACAGTAGAAATCTTATGAACTGTAGAGATCTGAACGTAGAGAAGATCTGCAGTAGATAAGATGCTTTCAGCAGTAGAAGGATTCAGCAGTTGTGAAGAAGAAATGTCTGAATAGAGGCGAAAGAGAAGTATTCAGCAGTCGTGACGTCATCCAAGCTTATTGAAGATTTCAGCAGTCGTGACGTCATAAAAAGCTGAGCAGCAGTGAGATGTATCAGATCTGATACATTAACTCAATCAGATCTGATACTGTAGCAGACCAAGAGCTGAAAATAGTAAATCGCATTTTTGGAGGCCTAAACGAAGGAATTTGGCCAAAAACAGAGGATCTCACTATATAGTAGTGAGTCTTGCTCGTTGGGCCGTTTCGAAGGGAATAGCGCAGGTCTCATGTGAAAATGTAATGTCTGATCAGTATTTGAAGACAAGAGGAGCAGCTGATCAGAAGTTGAAAGCAGATGTTGATCAAAAGATAAGAAGAAAATAACATCGACCAGCTGGAGCGCTAAGGGAAAGATGGACCAGCTGGAGCAATAAGAAGTCAGGATCAGAAGTTGACACAACAGGTGGATCAGCAACCTTGACGTCCGCAGAATCATCGGTTGAACAAAGAACAGTTATCCGGCTATGAACTGAAGAGAACGATTCAGCAGTGAGCTACAATAGATTCAGCAGTGAGCTACAGTACGTTCAGCAGTGAGCTACAGTAGTTTGTACATCCAGTCAAGAGCTACAGTGGATTGTTTAACCAGCCGTTGGAACTTAATGTTAGCGGTAGTTAAACGCTGTCGTTTGGATAAATGGATACGACAGCGTTTTGCCTTCGCGCTAAGGTTCAGTCGATGGATTTTGCAATGGTAATAACCAGCAGGAACATCTCTTAAGGGAAACCAGCAGGTAGCTACAGTGAAATTAAAAGAGAACCAGTCGTTGCGCATCAAGGATCAAAACCAGAAGCTGTGAAGAGAATAAACCAGATGCAGCGCGTAGCTAAAGAAAAACCAGTTGCGAGGATTGGAACCAGACGCTGCAAATATAAATCAGTCGTAGTGCAAACAAAGAAATCAGTATTGAGCAGCAGAAGAAATCAGTTGTAACAGAAATTGAAAAGCAGCAGTTGGATGAATAGAAGAAGTCTGGCAGACGAGAGCTAGAAGAAGAAGATTGAATGAGGAGAAATCAGTAGAAGATCAACAGAAGCCGAAACAGATGTTGCACGAAGATGTTGAATTAGCTGTCACATAGTAGGATCAATTATGGCGATGATAATAAGATGATTCAACGACTGGAGCGCTAAAACAAAGTTACACCAGCTGTTGCGCGTCAATTTACCAGCTGCTGGAATTACTAAACCAGCTGCTGGAAGACATGGTTCAGCTGTTGCGCTTACAAGATGACAAAAAGCGTGCAAAAGAAGAGGATACAAGGACAACTCCATGTCGGTACTTTAAGGAACATCTTTAAACGGGAAGAGAAATGTGTCCAACAGAAAGAAATTCAAACAGCCATATAAATACAAGAAGCACTGTTGAAGACAGATGATTTTTAGTGAGGATTTTGACAGAGTGCAAAATACAGAGGGAAGAAAATTGGAGACGAAGTAGTAGACCGCCATTAGAGAGGAGCGCATAACGAGTGTCTACTGCTGCGTCTAAATCTGCTATTGAAGAGCATTTTCCCAGTGTGTGAGATTAATTTTTCTGAGAGTTGAGCGTTCACTGTAAAATCTCACACACACAGATTCACTCGCATATTTTGAGAGAAGTGCGTAATTGCTTAGCGAGTGAATCACAAACCAAAATCAGATCCCGTCCAAGCACGACGACGTTAAAATCTGTGTTTGTAGCCTTTCTCACATAGGCGTAAAACAAGTGAGTGACAGCCGAGGGCTAGTGGAGTCTAGGAGTTCTCGCAGCTGCTGGTTGCGGGATCGGATCTGTACATGAGGTGTAGATCAAATCTTCTAGTGGAACCTTCCGAGGAGGAAGAAGGGGATACGTAGGACATTGATGTCCGAACTTCCATAAACAAATAAGCTGTGTATTCTTTATTATTTATAGTTCCGCATACGCACTTTAATCTTAGCATTGCATAACACTCAAGTTGTAACACACGCACAGTAACAGATTTCTGTCTAACAGAAATCTGTTTGCATTAAGTTTAAAATTAGGATTCAGTTCTGGTGTTTTCTGCATGACTTTATTTCATACCAGATCTGTCTCTGGTGCTCTGTTTTAATGTTCAAGAACCCGAGGTATTGCACCTCATAATAGCAGAACGAAATTTTTATCTTTCAATAGCAGCGCTGTTAAGTTGTTTTTCGGTCCTAACAAGTGGTATCGGAGCAGGTTGTTCTTCAACGAGTACTTATTTTAAAACACATGTACTATGTTTTTAAAATGTTTTAAATGTTTTTGAGAAGCTTATATTATGAAGGCCATATGAAAATGATTTGTTTTATATATAGAACTGTTTTCTTTTGTCGAGCTGACACGGAATGCGCGAGTTCCGTTTGGATGCCAAGATCCTATTTCGGTTGGGCTATAAGTTCACTTGGAGCGAGGCTAGGTGACATCACATGGGACAAAATAGGAGAAATGAAAGAAAATCTGAGCTTTATCTGTCACATTTTCTTTCTGGTTCTTCATACGTGAGTGACTCGGTAACACATGTTTTTATTTGAAACAATATTTAAAGTGCTCTGATGGTATGCGGAACTTCAGCTGGTGCTTAATTTTTTTTTAAATTATTTGAGCTTATATTATAAAAGATAGGGAGAGTTTTTATTAATCTTTCACTGAATCTATAAGGTAAAGCAGAAGCACAGTATCGGCTATTTCAAAATCATATCATTCATACATACGGATTTTCCCAATTTTGATTTCCAAAATCTGTAAAATTCCTGCTGTCACGTTGTTTTTGATGTGGCAGTGTAGGGAGAGCTTTATTTAAAATTTGTCGGGAAAACCAGTTTTCGATTCCTTTTTGATTCCCACAAAAAGGGAGAGAATTTGTTAGTTCATGCATTCGTTATTCCAAGTTTTGTGTAAATCAAAAAGTGAGAGATTGATGGATCTGTGTAAAAAACAGATCCAGATCTTAGTTTTGAGTTACACAAAACTTGTTATTATGTTACTAATGTTTCTACTAAGTGTGCAGATGTTAGCTGGAAATGAACAGTAGAAAGCTGATGAACAGTAGAAATCTTATGAACTGTAGAGATCTGAACGTAGATAAGATCAGCAGTAGATAAGATGCATTCAGCAGTAGATGAGTTGCAAACAGAAGCAGGAGAAGATGGATTCAGCAGTAGAAGGATTCAGCAGTTGTGAAGAAGAAATGTCTGAATAGAGGCGAAAGAGAAGTATTCAGCAGTCGTGACGTCATCCAAGCTTATTGAAGATTTCAGCAGTCGTGACGTCATCCAAGCTTATTGAAGATTTCAGCAGTCGTGACGTCATCCAAGCTTATTGAAGATTTCAGCAGTCGTGACGTCATCCAAGCTTATTGAAGATTTCAGCAGTCGTGACGTCATCCAAGCTTATTGAAGATTTCAGCAGTCGTGACGTCATCCAAGCTTATTGAAGATTTCAGCAGTCGTGACGTCATCCAAGCTTATTGAAGATTTCAGCAGTCGTGACGTCATCCAAGCTTATTGAAGATTTCAGCAGTCGTGACGTCATCCAAGCTTATTGAAGATTTCAGCAGTCGTGACGTCATCCAAGCTTATTGAAGATTTCAGCAGTCGTGACGTCATCCAAGCTTATTGAAGATTTCAGCAGTCGTGACGTCATCCAAGCTTATTGAAGATTTCAGCAGTCGTGACGTCATCCAAGCTTATTGAAGATTTCAGCAGTCGTGACGTCATCCAAGCTTATTGAAGATTTCAGCAGTCGTGACGTCATCCAAGCTTATTGAAGATTTCAGCAGTCGTGACGTCATCCAAGCTTATTGTAAGATTTCAGCAGTCGTGACGTCAATAAAAGCTGAGCAGCAGTGAGATGTATCAGATCTGATACATTAACTCAATCAGATCTGATACTGTAGCAGACCAAGAGCTGAAAATAGTAAATCGCATTTTTGGAGGCCTAAACGAAGGAATTTGGCCAAAAACAGAGGAGCTCACTACAAAGTAGTGAGTCTTGCTCGTTGGGCCGTTTCGAAGGGAATAGTGCAGGTCTCATGTGAAAATGTAATGTCTGATCAGTAGTTGAAGACAAGAGGAGCAGCTGATCAGAAGTTGAAAGCAGATGTTGATCAAAAGATAAGAAGAAAATAACATCGACCAGCTGGAGCGCTAAGGGAAAGATGGACCAGCTGGAGCAATAAGAAGTCAGGATCAGCAGTTGACACAACAGGTGGATCAGCAACCTTGACGTCCGCAGAATCATCGGTTGAACAAAGAACAGTTATCCGGCTATGAACTGAAGAGAACGATTCATCAGTGAGCTACAATAGATTCAGCAGTGAGCTACAGTACATTCAGCAGTGAGCTACAGTAGTTTGTACATCCAGTAAAGAGCTACAGTGGATTGTTTAACCAGCCGTTGGAACTTAATGTTAGCGGTAGTTAAACGATGTCGTTTGGATAAATGGATACGACAGCGTTTTGCCTTCGCGCTAAGGTTCAGTCGATGGATTTTGCAATGGTAATAACCAGCAGGAACATCTCTTAAGGGAAACCAGCAGGTAGCTACAGTGAAATTAAAAGAGAACCAGCCGTTGCGCATCAAGGATCAAAACCAGACGCTGTGAAGAGAATAAACCAGATGCAGCGCGTAGCTAAAGAAAAACCAGTTGCGAGGATTTGGAACCAGACGCTGCAAATATAAATCAGTCGTAGTGCAAACAAAGAAATCAGTATTGAGCAGCAGAAGAAATCAGTTGTAACAGAAATTGAAAAGCATCAGTTGGATGAATAGAAGAAGTCTGGCAGACGAGAGCTAGAAGAAGAAGATTGAATGAGGAGAAATCAGCAGAAGATCAACAGAAGCCGAAACAGATGTTGCACGAAGATGTTGAATCAGCTGTCACATAGTAGGATCAATTATGGCGATGAGAATAAGATGATTCAACGTCTGGAGCGCTAAACAAAAGTTACACCAGCTGTTGCGCGTCAATTTACCAGCTGCTGGAATTACTAAACCAGCTGCTGGAAGACATGGTTCAGCTGTTGGGCTAACAAGATGACAAAAAGCGTGCAAAAGAAGAGGACACAAGGACAACTCGATGTCGGTACTTTAAGGAACATCTTTAAATGGGAAGAAAAATATGTCCAACAGAAAGAAATTCAAACAACCATATAAATACAAGAAGCACTGTTGAAGACAGATGATTTTTAGTGTGGATTTTGACAGAGTGCAAAATACAGAGGGAAGAAAATTGGAGACGGAGTAGTAGACCTCCATTAGAGATGAGCGCATAACGAGTGTCTACTGCTGCGTCTCAATCAGCTATTGAAGAACATTTTCCCAGTGTGTGAGATTAATTTTTCTGAGAGTTGAGCGTTCACTGTAAAATCTCACACACACAGATTCACTCGCATATTTTGAGAGAAGTGCGTAATTGCTTAGCGAGTGAATCACAAACCAAAATCAGATCCCGTCCAAGCACGACGACATTAAACTCTGTGTTTGTAGCCTTTCTCACATAGGCGTAAAACAAGTGAGTGACAGCCGAGGGCTGGTGGAGTCTAGGAGTTCTCGCAGCTGCTGGTTGCGGGATCGGGTCTGTACATGAGGTGTAAATCAAATCTTCTAGTGGAACCTTCCGAGGAGGAAGAAGGGGAGACGTAGGACATTGATGTCCGAACTTCCATAAACAAATAAGCTGTGTATTGTATTCTTTATTATTTATAGTTCCGCATACGCACTTTAATCTTAGCATTGCATAACACTAAAGTTGTCACACACGCACAGAAATCTGTTTGCATTATGTTTTAAAATTAGGATTCTGTTCTGGTGTTTTCCGCATGATTTTATTTAATACTAGATCTGTCTCCGATGCTCTGTTTTAATGTTCAAGACACGAGGTATTGCACCTCATAATAGCATCACGAAATTTTTATTTTTCAATAGCAGCGCTGTTAAGTTGTTTTTCGGTCCTAACAAGTGGTATCAGAGCAGGTTGTTCTTGAACGAGCACTTATTTTAAAACACATGTACTATGTTTTTAAAATGTTTTAAATGTTTTGAGAAGCTTATATTATGAAGGCCAGATGAAAATGATTTGTTTTATATATAGAACTATTTTCTTTTGTCGAGGTGACACGGAATGCGCGAGTTCCGTGTGGATGCCAAGATCCTATTTCGGTTGGGCTATAAGTTCACCTGGAGCGAGGCTCGGTGACAGCACATGGGATGAAATAGGAGAAATGAAAGAAAATCTGAGCTTTAGCTGTCACATTTTATTTCTGGTTCTTCATATGTGAGTGACTCAGTATAACATGTTTTTATTTGAAACAATATTTAAAGTGCTCTGATGGTATGCGGAATTTCAGCTGGTGCTTCATTTTTTTTAAATGATTTGAGCTTATATTATAAAAGATAGCGAGAGTTTTTATTAATCTTTCTCTACATCTATAAGCTAAAGCAGAAGCACACTATCGGCTATTTCAAAATCATATCATTCATACATACGGCTTTTCCCAATTTTGGTTTCCAAAATCTATAAAATTCCTGTTGTCACGTTGTTTTTGTTGTGGCAGTGTAGGGAGAGCTTCATTTAAAATTTGTCGGGAAAACCAGTTTTTGATTCCTTTTTGATTCCCACAAAAAGGGAGAGAATTTGTTAGTTCATGCATTCGTTATTCCAGGTTTTGTGTAAATCAAAAAGGGAGAGATTGATGGATCTGTGTAAACATATGCAGATCTTAGCTGTAAATGAACATTAGAAAGCTGATGAACAGTAGAAATCTTATGAACTGTAGAGATCTGAACGTAGAGAAGATCAGCAGTAGATAAGATGCATTCAGCAGTAGATGAGTTGCAAACAGAAGCTAGAGAAGATGGATTCCGCAGTAGAAGGATTCAGTAGTTGTGAAGAAGAAATGTCTGAATAGAGGCGAAAGAGAAGTATTCAGCAGTCGTGACGTCATCCAAGCTTATTGAAGATTTCAGCAGTCGTGACGTCATCAAAAGCTGAGAAGCAGTGAGATGTATCAGATCTGATACAGTAACTCAATCAGATCTGATACTGTAGCAGCCCAAGAGTTGAAAATAGTAAATCGAATTTTCGGAGGCCTAAACGAAGGAATTTGACCAAAAACAGAGGAGCTCACTGTGTAGCAGTGAGTCTTGCTCGTTGGGCCGTTTCGGAGGGAATAGCACATGTCTCATGCGAAAATGTGATGTCTGATCAGTTGTTGAAGACAAGAGGAGCAGCTGATCAGAAGTTGAAATCAGATGTTGATCAAAAGATAAGAAGAAAATAACATCGACCAGCTGGAGCGCTAAGGGAAAGATGGACCAGCTGGAGCAATAAGAAGTCAGGATCAGCAGCTGACACAAAAGGTGGATCAGCAACCTTGACGTCATCAGAATCATCGGTTGAACAAAGAACAGTTATCCGGCTATGAACTGAAGAGAAAGATTCAGCAGTGAGCTACAGTAGATTCAGCAGTGAGCTACAATACGTTTAGCAGTGAGCTACAGTAGTGTGTACATCCAGTCAAGAGCTATAGTGGATTGTTTAACCAGCCGTTGGAACTTAATGTTAGCGGTAGTTAAACGATGTCGTTTGGATAAATTGATACGACAACGTTTTGCCTTCACACTAAGGTTCAGTTGATGGATTTTGAGATGGTAATAACCAGCAGTTACATCTCTTAAGGGAAACCAGCAGGTAGCTACAGTGAAAAATTAAAAGAGAACCAGCCGTTGCGCATCAAGGATCAAAACCAGATGCTGTGAAGAGAATAAACCAGACGCAGCGCATAGCTAAAGAAAAACCAGTTGCGAGGATTTGGAACCAGACGCTGGAAATATAAATCAGTCGTAGTGCAAAGAAAGAAATCAGTATTGAGCAGCAGAAGAAATCAGTTGTAACAGAAATTGAAAAGCACCAGTTGGATGAATAGAATAATTCTGGCAGATGAGAGCTAGAAGAAGAATATTTAATGAGGAGAAATCAGCAGAAGATCAACAGAAGCCGAAACAGATGTTGCGCGAAGATGTTGAATCAGCTGTCACATAGTAGGATCAATTATGGCGATGAGAAGAAGATGATTCAACGTCTGGAGCGCTAAAACAAAGTTACACCAGCTGTTGCACGTCAATTTACCAGCTGCTGGAATTACTAAACCAGCTGCTAGAAAACATAAACCAGCTGCTGGAAGACTTGGTTCAGCTGTTGCTCTAACAAGATGACAAAAAACCTGCAAAAGAAGAGGACACAAGGACAACTCCATGTCGGTACTTTAAGGAACATCTTTAAACGGGAAGAAAAATGTGTCCAACAGAAAGAAATTCAAACAGACATATAAATACAAGAAGCGCTGTTGAAGACAGGTGATTTTTAGTGAGGATTTTGACAGAGTGCAAAATACAGAGTGAAGAAAATTGGAGACGAAGTAGTAGACCGCCATTAGAGAGGAGCGCATAACGAGTGTCTACTGCTAAGTCTCAATCAGCTATTGAAGAGCATTTTCCTTGTGTGTGAGATTTATTTTTCTGAGAGTTGAGCGTTCACTGTAAAATCTCACACACACATATTAACTCGCATATTTTGAGAGAAGTGCGTAATTGCTTAGCGAGTGAATCACAAACCAAAATCAGATACCGTCCAAGCACGACGACGTTAAACTCTGTGTTTGTAGCCTTTATCACATAGGCGTAAAACAAGTGAGTGACAGCCGAGGGCTGGTGGAGTCTAGGAGTTCTCACAGCTGCTGGTTGCGGGATCGGGTCTGTACATGAGGTGTAGATCAAATCTTCTAGTGGAACCTTCTGAGGAGGAAGAAGGGGACACATAGGACATTGATGTCCGAACTTCCATAAACAAATAAGCTGTGTATTGTATTCTTTATTATTTACAGTTCGCATACACAGTTTAATCTTAGCATTGCATAACACTCAAGTTGTCACACACGCACAATAACAGATTTCTGTTAGACAGAAATCTGTTTGCATTAAGTTTTAAAATTAGGATTCGGTTCTGGTGTTTTCCGCATTATTTTATTTCATACCAGATATGTCTCCGGTGCTCTGTTTAATGTTCAAGAACCCGAGGTATTGCACCTCATAATAGCAGCACGAAAATTTTTATTTTTCAATACCAGCGCTGTTAAGTTGTTTTTCGGTCCTAACAAGTGGTATCAGAGCAGGTTGTTTTTGAACGAGCTCTTATTTTAAAACACATGTACTATGTTTTTAAAATGTTTTAAATGTTTTTGAGAAGATTATATTATGAAGGCCAGATGAAAATGATTTGTTTTATATTAAATGATTTGAGCTTATCTTATAAAAGATAGGGAGAGTTTTTATTAATATTTCTCTGCATCTATAAACTAAAGCAGAAGCACACTATCGGCTATTTCAAAATCATATCATTCATACATACGGATTTTCCCAATTTTGGTTTTCAAAATCTGTAAAATTCCTGCTGTCACGTTGTTTTTGTTGTGGCAATGTAGGGAGAGCATTATTTAAAATTTATCGGGAAAACCAATTTTCGATTTCTTTTTGATTCCCACAAAAAGGGAGAGAATTTGTTAGTTCATGCATTCGTTTTTCCAAGTTTTGTGTAATCAAAAAGGGAGAGATTGATGGATCTGTGTAAACAGATCCAGATCTTAGTTTTGAGTTACATAAAACTTGTTATTATGTTACTAATGTTTCTACTAAGTGTGCAGATGTTAGCTGGAAATGAAAAGTAGAAAGCTGATGAACAGTAGAAATCTTATGAACTGTAGAGATCTGAACGTAGAGAAGATCAGCAGTAGATAAGATGCATTCAGCAGTAGATGAGTTGCAAACAGAAGCTGGAGAAGATGGATTCAGCAGTAGAAGGATTCAGCAGTTGTGAAGAAGAAATGTCTGAGTAAAGGCGAAAGAGAAGTATTCAGCAGTCGTGACGTCATCCAAGCTTATTGAAGATTTCAGCAGTCGTGACATCATCAAAAGCTGAGCAGCAGTGAGATGTATCAGATATGATACAGTAACTCAATCGGATCTGATACTGTAGCAGACCAAGAGTTGAAAATAGTAAATCGCATTTTCGGAGGCCTAAACGAAGGAATTTGGCCAAAAACAGAGGAGCTCACTGCGTAACAGTGAGTCTTGCTCGTTGGGCCGTTTCGGAGGGAATAACACAGATCTCATGCGAAAATGTGATGTCTGATCAGTTGTTGAAGACAAGAGGAGCAGCTGATCAGAAGTTGAAAGCAGATGTTGTTCAAAAGATAAGAAGAAAATAACATCGACCAGCTGGAGAGCTAAGGGAAAGATGGACCAGCTGGAGCAATAAGAGATCAGCAACCATGACGTCAGCAGAATCAGCGGTTGAACAAAGAACAGTTATCCGGCTCTGAACTGAAGAGAACGATTCAGCAGTGACCTACAGTAGATTCAGCAGTGAGCTACAGTACGTTCAGCAGTGAGCTACAGTAGTTTGTACATCCAGTCAAGAGATACAGTGGATTGTTTAACCAGCCGTTGGAACTTAATGTTAGCGGTAGTTAAAAGATGTCGTTTAAATAAATGGATACGATAGCGTTTTGCCTTCGCGCTAAGGTTCAGTCGATGGATTTTGCGATGGTAATAACCAGCAGGTACATCTCTTCAGGGAAACCAGTAGGTAGCTGCAGTGAAATTAAAAGAGAACCAGCCGTTGCGCATCATGGATCAAAACCAGACGCTGTGAAGAGAATAAACCAGACGCAGCGCATAGCTAAAGAAAAAGCAGTTGCTTGGATTTGGAACCAGACGCTGCAAATATAAATCAGTCGTAGTGCAAACAAAGAAATCAGTATTGAGCAGCAGAATAAATCAGTTGTAACAGAAATTGAAAAGCAGCAGTTGGATGAATAGAAGAAGTCTGGCAGACGAGAGCTAGAAGAAGAAGATTGAATAAGGAGAAATCAGCAGAAGATCAACAGAAGCCGAAACAGATGTTGCACGAAGATGTTGAATCAGCTGTCACATAGTAGGATTAATTATGGCGATGAGAAGAAGATGATTCAACGTCTGGAGCGCTAAAACAAAGTTACACCAGCTGTTGCGCGTCAATTTACCAGCTGCTGGAATTACTAAACCAGCTGCTGGAAAACATAAACCAGCTGCTGGAAGACATGGTTCAGCTGTTGCGCTAACAAGATGACAAAAAGCCTGCAAAAGAAGAGGACACAAGGACAACTCAATGTCGGTACTTTAAGGAACATCTTTAAACGGGAATAAAAATGTGTCCAACAGAAAGAAATTCAAACAGCCATATAAATACAAGAAGCACTGTTGAAGAAAGGTGATTTTTAGTGAGGATTTTGACAGAGTGCAAAATACAGAGGGAAGAAAATTGGAGACGAAGTAGTAGACCGCCATTAGAGAGGAGCGCATAACGAGTGTCTACTGATGAGTCTCAATCAGCTATTGAAGAGCATTTTTCCAGTGTGTGAGATTTATTTTTCTGAGAGTTGAGCGTTCACTGTAAAATCTCACACACACAGATTCACTCGCATATTTTGAGAGAAGTGCGTAATTTCTTAGCGAGTGAATCACAAACAAAAATCAGATCCCGCCCAAGCACGACGACGTTAAAATCTGTGTTTGTAGCCTTTCTCACATAGACGTAAAACAAGTGAGTGACAGCCGAGGGCTGGTGGAGTCTAGGAGTTCTCGCAGCTGCTGGTTGCGGGATCGGGTCTGTACATGAGGTGTAGATAAAATCATCTAGTGGAACCTTCCGAGGAGGAAGAAGGGGAGACGTAGGACATTGATGTCCGAACTTCCATAAATAAATAAGCTGTGTATTGTATTCTTTATTATTTATAGTTCCGCATACGCACTTTAATCTTAGCATTGCATAACACTCAAGTTGTCATACACGCACAGTAACAGATTTCTGTCTAACAGAAATCTGTTTGCATTAAGTTTTAAAATTCGGATTCAGTTCTGGTGTTTTCTTCATGATTTTATTTCATACCAGATCTGTCTCCGGTGCTCTGTTTTAATGTTCAAGAACCCGAGGTATTGCACCTCATAATAGCAGCGCAAAATTTTAATTTTTCAATAGCAGCGCTGTTAAGTTGTTTATCGGTCCCAACAAGTGGTATCAGAGCGGGTTGTTCTTGAACGAGCATTTATTTTAAAACGCATGTGCTATGTTTTTAAAATGTTTTAAATGTTTTTGAGAAGCTTATATTATGAAGGCCAGATGGAAATGATTTGTTTTATATTTAGAACAGTTTTCTTTTGTCGAGCTGACACGGAATGCGTGAGTTCCGTGTGGATGCCAAGATCCTATTTCG
>KV000358.1:219615-230524 GCA_001598015.1 Dorcoceras hygrometricum | reverse complement strand
TTTCGGTGCATAGCCCCAAAAACGAGGTAGGAAGCTCAGTGAAGCTACATCATCGATCGAACCATGTCCAACAAGGTCCGATTACGATGCTCCGCTACACCATTGAGCTGTGGTGTGGCCGGAGGGGTCCATTGTGTGAGAATCCCATTCTCTTTCAGATAATCTTGAAATTCAGCACTCAAGTATTCACCACCTCGATCAGAACGAAGTGCTTTAATACTTTTGCCTAATTTATTTTCTACTTCAGCCTTGAATTCTTTGAACCTTTCAAAGGATTCAGACTTGTGCTTCATCAAGTACAAGTACCCGTACCTAGAGTAATCATCGGTAAAGGTGATGAAGTATGTGTGACCATATTTAGTACCAATACTAAACGGGCCGCACACATCAGTATGGATCAAATCCAATAGGCCTTGAGCACGCTCACCCTTGCCCTTGAAGGATTGCTTGGTCATCTTTCCTTTAAGACAAGATTCACAAGTCGGTAGGGAGTTGATGTCTGACAGATCAAACAGGTCACTCCTAACTAACTTGTTCATCCTTCTTAGGAAAATGTGACCTAGCCTAGCGTGCCAAAGTTGTGCTGGGTTCAAGTTATCGTGTTTCCATTTAATCGTTGTTGTATGTGCTTCGACATTGCGAGTTGGAACGTCTTTTAATTTTAAGGTGTACAAATCGTTTTCGCGTTACCCAATTCCAATTAAACATTCATTCTTGTAAATATTGCAAATCGAATTAGCAAACATACAAGAATATCCATCACTATCAAGCATAGAAACAGAAATAATGTTCTTTATTAATTCGGGAACAAATAAAACGTTTCTTAACAACAACTTAAAATCAGAAGACAGAAATAAGTAAACATCTCCTATAGCTATAGTAGCAACTCTTGCTCCATTGCCAAGCCTCAAGTGGGTCTCACCCTCTCTAAGACGTCGACTTCTTGTCATCACCTGCAAATCATTGCAGATGTGAGATCCACATCCGGTATCAAGTACTCAAGAAGTTGAATTTAGAGACATATTTATTTCAATATAGAACATACCTTTTGCAGTTCGCAACTGCTCGAGGTACTCCTTGCAGTTCCTCCTCCAATGCCCAGCCTTGTGGCAGTGGTGGCAAAAATCCTCGCTCTTGTTTGGTTTAGAAGCCCTAGCCTTCGGCTTCTTGGCGGACTTTTCCTCCTTTGCAGGAGCAGAACGCTTCTTGCTCTTGCGTCTAGGCCCCTTCTTCGCAGAGGAAGAAGAACCCATAAGGAGGACGGGTTTGTCCTTCTTTATGGTCCCTTCAAACACTACGAGCATGTTAACCACCTCTTCAAGGGTGGCTTCCAGCTTGTTCATGTTGAAGTTGACCACAAAAGGGTCAAATGCAGCGGGTAGTGAGAGGAGAAGTACATCCACAGACAGCTCGTGTGGAAGTGCGATATCAAGGCCCGACAGCTTTTCAACGAGCCCAATCATACGAACCCCATGCTCGCGGACCGAAGTCCCATCGCGCATGCGGCTCGTCATCAGCTCCTTGACAGCCGTGAACCTCTCATGTCGAGATTTCTCCCCGTACAGTTCCTTGAGATGAAAGAGTATGGCAGAGACATACTTTGTCTTCTCAAAGCGCCGTTGCATTTCGTTGGACATCGATGCCATCACATAGCATCGAGCTTTAACCTCATCGTCCCGCCATTGGTTAAGCGTAATCAGCTCCTCAGGGCTGATATTGGCAGGCGTTTACTCCGGAGGGCACTTCTCTATCGTATAGAGGAGCTTCTCTGAAGCCAATACAAGATTGAGGTTGCGGAGCCAGTCTTGGTAGTTCAGACCGATGAACCTGTTGCTATCCAGTATATCAGCGAGCGGGTTTTTCATCGAAACCATTTTATAAGCAGTAATACTGAAAAGGAAAACAGACATGCATTACTAATTATATATAAAATAAACGCTAAGACATAAAACATGGTCATTAAGTTTTATGAATTACCCTCCCACTATTTTAACGATTTCACCACCCTCTAATGAAATCGAGAAAACAGGTTTCTTAAGTGGGTACACGGAGCCCAATCAAGCGATCATGGATCCGAATAATATCAGCCATCCATGACCCCCAAAAGGTAGTTTCCGATTGCAACCGGTGCAACCTCCATGTATTCACCTCAAGTCCAGTAAGGGCCCAATAATATGACGCCGTTTACTATCACGTGTCAAGATTGTCCCATCAATGTTGAGTCGTGAAGGACGGTTCCCTTAACGTCCCCAATAATATGAGCCAACGTAAAAGGAGTTCCAGCAGACTCACAACAGTTGTCAATGGCGTGGACAGCTTTCTGGCATACATGACCCCCTCAATAATATGAGCCGGGCCAGTATACGGGTAGCATCGACGTACACCCATTGTTGATGAAAGGTAGGGAAATTTAAACAATTTTAAATACCCTTTCGTTTATCGAATAAATATTTTATCTTGATATAAGTTTTAAATCATATTTAAAACGAGGGATTTTATTTTGAAAAACTTTGGTCTCATGCATTCATTTTAAATCAAATTTAAAACATGCAACATGCGGATTCAACTAATCTATATATCAACATATATAAATAAATATTGGGATGATCGATCGCGAGAGCTATGCGGTCCGTGGTTGCCAGTCACGGACCTGGGTCCAATCCTAGGGGTAATGCAATATGAAATGCAATCCTATTACAAAGCTTTCCGGTTTTATAGATCTTCGGTCTTCAATATCTTGATCGTCATCGTCCACCGTCTTCGGATGTCCTCCCACTAAATCTAGTAATTTACATTTAAATACCATGACATACAAGGGATACATTTATCAAGGGGTGGGAACGGGCCACAAACAGGCCCACTTCAAATGATAATCAAAATAATGATACAAACCGAATCACAAAAACCTATCGCATACACCTAACAAATTGGGCACGGCTCTCGATCACCCCAATCATGCAGATAATCCAATTAACATGCATAAATTAAATAATCCTATTATTTATCGTAAAATCATATTTTAATCATAAAATCGCATTTTATAATAAAATCGTATTTTGTCGATAAAATCGAATTTTAATCAACAAAATCATATTTTAGGCCCAAAAATCTCAAAATTTCAAAATCGACCAAAACGGGCCCGATATCGCATACCGGCCCGAAAACTTCACGGGCTGACCGGGACAGGCCCGAACCAAACCCTAGAAGAATTCAGCCGTCACGACAACACCGGAAATTTCGCCGGAGCGGCGGCCGGCCGACGGCGGCACCACACGAAAAATCGCACGGCAGCCGCGCGACGCACGACAGCCGCGTGACGCACGGCCGTGCGCAATTCATCGCTTGTCGCCCGACCAGCGGAGGCGCACATCAGCCAACCATCATGGAAACAAGCAGCCCGACCGCGTGTAACGTCCCGCGACGAACAGCGCCCGACCAGCGGCGCAACGCTTGCGCGAGTGGCGGCCGCATCGCGCGACCAGCGCGGCCGAGGCACACGACAAGCGTGCGGCGCAGCGGCCGATCTCCAAGCACGACATCGCACGACCATTGCGCGCAGCGGCGTCTGACGTCGCGCAACCAAGCGCGGCCAGCGCGCTGGTTCTTGCGTGCTACGTGCGATGAGGCGCGTGCACATGTGCGCGGCGGGGAGAGGGGCCCTCCGCACATGGCGGCGGCCGGCGGCCGATCTTCAAGAGTTTTAATTCGATTCTGAAAAATTAAAACATTAGATACAATATGGCAATATGTATTGATCAGATCCGAAAACCTGGGCTCTGATACCACACTTTGGGATCCGGATCATGCCTCCCGACGGGGCAGCGGAAGAACAAAAACATGTGCCGGGAGACGATCAATACGATGAAGAAAACACAAAACTATGACATTCATAGGGTGTTTAGGTGACTACCTTGCTGGCAACTTGTGCCTGGCTCCGACCGGTTTCGTAAAGAAAACGGCACTTCACGGTAGGCGGCGGTAGATATCGTCAATCAGGTCCACGACCGGAGACAGGATTCCTTCGTCAGCCTGCACTAGAAGGCCTGACGAGATCGGCACGAACGGATTCTCCTCATCAAGATTGGCCGGAAACGACTTTCCGGCAAAGAGGCGGCGGCGGCGGCGCACGGCGGCGGCGGCTTGTAGGGAGGAGAGGGGGCGGAGGCCAAAGAGCTAGGTTTAGGGTTTAATGCTTAAGTGTAATGAAGTCTAGGGTTAGTTCTAATTAAATAGAATTAAAGATGGGTTTGGATCCGGCCCAACGGGCCCGAGTCCAACGGGTGAACATTCCGTTCATCCCCATCACCGAGACTTCATCGTTACTCCGATCGCCGATCAGATCGGACGGATCGACTCAGTTTCCGAAATTGAATAATATGATCTGAAAAACCATTTTTCAGAACCCCAGTGCAAAATGACCGTTTTGCCCCTCAACATCGGTAAATCACGATTTGACCTCTGTTGACCTTTTAGGAAGTCTCACTCCCAAAATCCTCTTCGTATGATCAACACATTGAGCCGAGTATCCGTGCGGGAATCTCGAATCCAGTACTTGTGTGACCCTCAATGGTTCAGGGATACAGCTAGCCGTGGGCCCACAACCATTGTGGCTCCGGAATCACAATCCCGGATTTGCCCATCGGATCACGGTAAGAGCATCTAGCAACATCGTCCCATGATCCCATAGGTATCATTGATAGTGCCTGCAAGAACCAGTTGGTCGTGGTTAGCGTACAGTACGGTCCTTTCAATCCATATATCCCGATCAGATCAACGACCATTGGTAAATCGAGAGTCGCTAAAGATCCGATAGCTATGCATACATCTTGGAGATCGAATAGTGACATCGCGAGTGTAACTAGGTAAACACATTTACCTAAAACACTTGTAGTACTCTGGCCAGAGATTTATACACTATTATCCCCTCAGATAGCATAGGATATCCAAGTATGTCTGTGAGCGGTGAATCCTCGACAACGATGCATCGACTCCTACATGCATCGGGGTCTCACCCAATCCCGACGCCATATGACCCCAAGTGAGTCGCAAACGGGTAAAAGTGAGACGCCTATCATGTAGAGTCTCAATGACGTTTCCAGTCGTGAGGACTAATCAGTACAACCAAGACCTCGGACTTATCCACTCGACAAATGGTAACCACTTGGAAAGTCCGAAGGAGGGTAGTTCGATATATCACCAGGTCACTATCTATCTGCATGCTCAGAACATCACAATGTTCCCTACCAATGAAACATGGTACTTCGCATCGCAGATACTAGTCTCGAACTCGGGTGGCCTTATCCTCATTTTGACGGCCCAATCGACTAGGAACATGTTCAGAATACACAGCGACTATTAGATGTGTTCCATGATAGCCGTCATACCCACTATCACATCTAACATACACTTAGGTGCATTCTAGGTCTTTACTCAACGCAATTGTTAATCATTATACACACAATGAAAGTAAAGAATTCCATATAAAAGAATGCGAATATCATATATAAAGATTGTCATATACAAGAGTCTATTAAACCCACACGCCACAAGTTGGCTAGTTGGGCATCTACTCTAACAAGCTGGAAATGAACAGTAGAAAACTGATGAACAGTATAAATCTTATGAACTGTAGAGATCTGAACGTAGAGAAGATCAGCAGTAGATAAGATGCATTCAGCAGTAGATGAGTTCCAAACAGAAGGTGGAGAAGATGGATTCAGCAGTAGAAGGATTCAGCAGTTGTGAAGAAGAAATGTCTGAATAGAGGCGAAAGAGAAGTATTCAGCAGTCGTGATGTCATCCAAGCTTATTGAAGATTTCAGCAGTTGTGACATCATCAAAAGCTGAGCAGCAGTGAGATGTATCAGATCTGATACAGTAACTCAATCAGATCTGATACTGTAACAGACCAAGAGATGAAAATAGTAAATCGCATTTTCGGAGGCCTAAACAATGGAATTTGGCCAAAAACAGAGGAGCTCACTGCATTGCAACGAGTCTTGCTCGTTGGGCCGTTTCGGAGGGAATAGCACAGGTCTCATGCGAAAATGTGATGTCTGATCAGTTGTTGAAGACAAGAGGAGCAGCTGATCAGAAGTTGAAAGCAGATGTTGATCAAAAGATAAGAAGAAAATAACATCGACCAGCTGGAGCGCTAAGGGAAAGATGGACCAGCTGGAGCAATAAGAAGTCAGGATCAGCAGTTGATACAACAGGTGGATCAGCAACCTTGACGTCAGCAGAATCATCGGTTGAACAAAGAACAGTTATCCGGCTATGAACTGAAGAGAACGATTCAGCAGTGAGCTACAGTAGATTTAGCAGTGAGCTACAGTAGTTTGTACATCCTGTCAAGAGTTACAGTGGATTGTTTAACCAGCCGTTGGAACTTAATGTTAGCGGTAGTTAAACGATGTCGTTTGGATAAATGGATACGACAGCATTTTGCCTTGGCGCTAAGGTTCAGTTGATGGATTTTGTGATGGTAATAACCAGCATGTACATCTCTTAGGGGAAATCAGCAGTAGCTACAGTGAAATTAAAAGAGAACCAGCCGTTGCGCATCAAAGATCAAAACCAGACGCTGTGAAGAGAATAAACCAGACGCAGCGCATTGCTAAAGAAAAACCAGTTGCGAGGATTTGGAACCAGACGCTGCAAATATAAATCAGTCGTAGTGCAAACAAAGAAATCAGTATTGAGCAGCAGAAGAAATCTGTTGTAACAGAAATTGAAAAGCAGCAGTTGGATGAATAGAATAAGTCTGGCAGACGAGAGCTAGGAGAAGAAGATTGAATGAGGAGAAATCATCAGAAGCCGAAACAGATGTTGTGCGAAGATGTTGTGTGAGGAATCAGATTTCAAGATTTGTGATTAATCAGATTTTGGAGTAGGATTAGTCACGAGAATTAAGATTTTCGATTTCTGGAATTTCGGATTTCTGGTGAAATATGATTTGAGAAATTCAAATCTCACGTAGAGCATTTCAGATTCCTAGTCGCTGGAATTATCGGGTGAGATCTGGTCGTGATTTGGAGTTGATTTGGTTAAGTTACGATAGAAATCTGTTTTCCTTGGCGTTGCGTGAATTGTCGCGAGATTTAGTGATACGCAATCGTTTTGGTGAGGTCTGGATGGTCGAGAATGACGCGGAATTGAATGTGTTGTTCTTTCACGATTTCAGATGTCAACGCTGGTCAACGGCACTGTAGCAGGTGATCGCTGGATTGAGAGATCTGGTTTCGTTGTATCGAGCGGGAGTGATAGTTCACGCGAAGAGATCTGCTGACGTAAGCAGATTTCACGTGTTGGTAAACATGGGGAGTTGACATCTGGTATAGCGCACTTAGTTGAGGAATCTGTTTCGAGCGCTAGCGTTGTAACTTGAGGAGAGATCTGCTTCGCTGTGCGACGTCGTTTGGATTAGTGGCTACGTCTTCGTTTTAGCATTATGCGTTGCTAAGGCGCTGAGATCTGTTGTGTTGAGCACTGAGATCTGCTTTGTATAATGCGGCGTCATTCCAGTTAGTTGCTGCATCGTCGTTTTGGATTTACAGCACTTAGCGTGTTTTGTATTGCGCGAGCGAGAGATCTGGTTGTATTATCGTTGGAGCGACCAGATGTCACCGATACGCCGTCGTTTTGACTAGCGCGTGAGAATAGTGTTAGCGCTGTGGAGCCTGATAGATTTTAAGCGCTGGTTTGTGGAATCTGGTGGACGTTATTTCTTGATGCAGAGATCTGTTTTAGTCGGGACTTGTTTTATTTGATAGAGATTGAGTGAGGATTTAAATACAAGTGTTGAGTTACACTTAGAGCATTTAGTACCCGATATTTCTTATCCATTTCTCTGTCGAAACCCTCGACTTGCTACTGTTCACCGTAGCTTTCCACCGCCAATTCCCGTCGTTTCCGGCCTCTGTTTTTGACAATCTTGGTGGCGTTGAACTCCCTTAGCTTAGTTCTTGCAATTGCTACTTTTTAGACCTTGAATTAATGCTGAATATGGAAGCGTGGAGTTGCTAGCGTTCGATGTTTTTGGGAGAAACCTGTGCCGTGTTTTCCTCCTGCTAACGTGAACTTCTGGGTGAGCATCCTTTGTTGTTTTGAGCTTTGTTCTTGTAGTTAAGGCCTGCGTAGACTTGTAGAACTAGAGTGGAGTTCTGACCGTAGGCTATGATGCTTAGAAGTTCAAATTTGAACTAGAATTAAGCTGATTTGTGAGGCTCTGTGGCAGATTTGAGCTCGCAGGAAGTGTCTGGCGTGAATTGCAAAGCCAGGAGAAAGCTGGTTGCTGGCCGTGAGTTCTGCTGTGCCTTTTTTGTGAAATCTGTGAGGTAGAATTTGTGGAATTGAGGTACGAATTGAGCAGCCTTAGCAGCTTTAGGCTTGAACATGCTATGATTGATGTTGTGAGACTTGCTGCTGTGTCTTACGTGAAACTGACATGTTGAATTGATTGATATATGTTCTGTTTTACGTATTGTGCATTGTATACATTGAGCATTGATATTAATTGGAATACATGCATACATATTGAGCCTGGATAGATTGATTTGATGACCTTATTGGGTGCCACATTGTGACTGGCCGACTGATGAGTCGTGCGCGAAAAGTCCAACGCTATCATCAGAGTGGTGACTACCGGATTCAAGTGTCTACCACCGAGCTGTGATGGGCTGACGGGCCTCGATGATCACGGACCGATGATTTCCATCGGCTGATTGGTTGTGCGTGGTATAGAGGCTTGATCTGATTTTCCAGTTGATGGACTGGTCTAGCTATCCGACTCTTTGTTAGCCCTCATGCATTCATGACATCGATTTATAGTATGTTGCATGTTTAGCTGTTTTGATAGCTCTTCGTACTGAGGCTTGACCTCGTATTCGTTTTCCTGCTTTTGTGTCTTGGGTCTGTGTTACCCATTTGCAGGATCTTCAGGTAGCCAGGCTGGACAGAGTAGAGGTTCAGGTGGTCGATCCCCTTTCCCATGAGTCCCAGTTATATTTATGATATGTACTGAACCGGGGGATGCCCCGCGTCTTTGTGTATTGGGGATCTGTATTCGATTTGAATTGCTGTTGTTACCTGAATGTATAAGTTGAGTTAACTTATATTTTGATTATCCATATTTTGAATGTATGTTTTTACGTTCAGGCCCAAATGATTTCGAAAAATTTTTAAGCCCTAATTTTATTATTCCGTGTTTATGCGTTTATTAAGTGTTAATTGTGAGTAATTAGCACGGGGCCTGACATTTTTGGTATCAGAGCTTAAACTGGGATAAGCTCGATATCTTTTGATCACACTCGAGTCTAGGCACATAGTTTTGATTTGACTGTTGATTGACTCTCTGGCTTATGTGATTATTATCTGCCTTGATGTTTATCTGTTGAGAGAGCTTACCTCTAGACTTGTGTAGTTGCCGCCGAGGAGAGGTAGATCTAGACGTTCTGTTGAGGGGTCTAGGGCTCCAGATAGTGACGAGGATATTCATCGGGTGGATGATGTGACTCGATGGATAGGTGAGATGGAACTAGTTTTAGCTCGATTTTAGCGTACGAACCCTCCGACGTTTGCTGCTACTGAGGGTGGTGCAAAAGCCGAGGCTTGGATATTCCAGATGGAGGAGCTATTCGATACCTTGGAGTACGCTCCTGATAAGAGACTGAAGATTGCAGTGCTGCAGTTGCGGGATGACGCGCAGCGCTAGTGGAGAGGTACTTCTAGGATGCTTCGAGATAGTGGGGCGGTGATCACCTGGGAGAACTTCTGTGTGGCGTTCCGTCAGGAGTATACCCCGGATTCCTACTTTAGCAGCAGGGAGCGTGAGTTTGATAACCTGAAGCTGGGTAACATGCGGGTGGCCGAGTATGCGAGGCAGTTTTCTGCGCTTTTGGTGTACATGCCACATGTAGTGAACCAAGAGCGGACGAATAGGAACAAATTCTTGAAGGGTTTGAGACCTGATCTTTACCGAATGGTGTTGTCTGGGTCCCCAGCGACCTACATTGAAGCTATGAACAATGCGGTTGACATTGAGGAGAGTTTGATGGATCCTGATGCTCCGGTGCAGCAGACAACTGGACGTGCTTCTCAGCCAGTGCAGGCGGTGTCACAGTCGTATCAGTCTCCTCAGGGGTCACAGCAGTCAAGTCGCCAGCAGTTCCGACCTCGAGGGAAGCAATTCAAGAAGAAGGGTCACTCGAGTTCCTATGGTTCCATGAGTTCTGGTTCTGGCAGCGGTTCAGGCAGTGGTTCTGGCGGCGGATTTTGTGGACAGTGCGGAGGGAGACATGAGACTTCGCAGTGTCGTGGAGTTAGAGGACTTTGTCATCTTTGTGGTCAGCCGAGACATTTCGCTAGGGCGTGTCTTTCGATAGGAGGGCGGTCTTCTGGACAGTCGCAACAGGGTTCCGTTGGTGGTTCTTCGCAGCGACAGCAGCCTTTCGCTCAGTCCCAGCGATCCGGATTTCAGCCTCGTGAGCCATCTAGGTTTGGAGGACATTCCCGACCTCAGTTTCAGATTCTCCAGCAGGCTCAGGCGAATGCTTTGACTAGAGAGCAGGCTGAGGAGACACCTGGCATGGTGATTGGAGGTACATGCTTTATTTTCGATTATCCTGCGAGAGTTATTTTTGACACTGGTGCATCACATTCTTTCATATCTGAGTTGTTTGTGCTTGAGCATGGGTTGAGTTCATCCCCATTGTGTGATGTCGTGTCTGTGTCTACTCCTGCTGGTGTAAGTCTGTGGTCCCGAGAGGTAGTGATTGATTGTCTGATTAGATTTGATGAGCATGTTTTGGTCTCCAATCTGATTGTTTTGGGGATTAGAGATTTTGATTGTATCTTGGGGATGGATGTACTGTCTAGCTATAAGGCTACGGTTGATTGCTTCCATGGTGTG
>KV000358.1:207380-219164 GCA_001598015.1 Dorcoceras hygrometricum | reverse complement strand
AAGGAATTTCGGTAGATCCGAGCAAGGTCAAAGCGGTTCTTAATTGGGAGAGACCTAGGAATGTTTCTGAGATCCGTAGTTTCTTGGGTTTGGCTGGCTATTATAGGCGTTTTATCGAGAAGTTCTCTTCGATAGCTAAGCCTCTGACTCAGTTGACTCAGAAGGATAAGAGATTTGAGTGGACTGATGAGTGCGAGAACAGTTTTCAGACGTTGAAGGACAAGTTGACTACTGCTCCTGTGTTGGCTCTACCGTCTGGATCCGAAGGATTCGTGGTGTGCTTCGATGCTTCTCTCAATGGTCTAGGATGTGTTCTGATGCAGAACGGGTACGTGATTGCCTATGCGTCTCGACAGTTGAAGACTTACGAGATGAGGTACCCTGTTCACGATTTGGAGTTGGCTGCGATAGTGTTTGCTATGAAGATTTGGCGACATTATCTTTATGGTGAATAATTTGTGGTTTACACCGACCACAAGAGCCTGAAATATATCTTCACGCAGTCTGATTTGAACATGAGGCTGTGACGATGGATGGAATTGCTCAAGGGCATTAACTGTGAGATTCAGTATCAGCCTGGGCGGATGAACTCAGTTGCCGACGCATTGAGTAGGAAGACCCAGCCTGCGATGCTTTCGTTTTTGAATGCTTCGAGAGTCTATGAGCAATTGAGTACTTCCGGTTGGAGATTTCAGCCGAGTGATCATTACTTCATGGTTTCTACGATTCAAGTTGAGCCACAGATTTTGCATTACATCAGGGAAGCGCAGAGGACTGATCCCTATATCCATGAGTTGAGGATTAAGGCCCAGAATGGTCAGTCTGACGATTTCTCCGTTTCATCGGATGGATGTTTGCATTTTCGAGGCAGATTAGTGGTTCTGAACCTGATTGATTTGAAAGAGGCCATCCTGAATGAAGCGCATTGTAGTCGGTACAGTGTGCATCCGAGCGAGAGGAAGATGTATCATGCCTTGAAGTCTCACTACTGGTGGGCAGGTATGAAGAGCGACATCTCTGGTTTTGTTGCTCGATGTCTGAATTGCAAGCAGGTCAAGGCTTAGAGGATGAGACCTGGTGGTTTGCTGCAGAGTTTAGAGGTGCCCCAATGGAATTGGAAGCACATCTCCATGGATTTCGTGACTCATCTGCCTCGATCGAGCAGGGGATGGTTTTGTTGCTCGATGTCTGAATTGCAAGCAGGTCAAGGCTTAGAGGATGAGACCTGGTGGTTTGCTGCAGAGTTTAGAGGTGCCCCAATGGAATTGGAAGCACATCTCCATGGATTTCGTGACTCATCTGCCTCGATCGAGCAGGGGATGCGATGCTATTTGGGTTGTGATTGATAGACTTTCGAAGTCAGCCCATTTCATTCCCTATGATGTGAGGTGCTCTATGAAGAAAATGGCGAAGCTGTACATCGACCATGTGGTTAGATTGCATGGAGTTCCGGTTTCGATAGTGTCCGATAGAGATCCGAGGTTCACTTCTCGATTTTGGAAGAGTTTGCAAGCAGCTATGGGTTCGAGATTGGCTATGAGTACGGCCTATCACCCACAGACAGACAGACAGTCTGAGCGGACTATCCAGACTTTAGAGGATATGTTGCATGCAATTGTGATGGATTTTAGCGGTGGCTGGCAGGATTCGCTATCCTTTCTTGATTTTTCATATAACAACAGCTACCAGGTGACTATCGGAATGGCTCCGTTTGAAGCATTGTATGATCGAAAGTGCAGATCCCCGATTCGTTGGGAAGAAGTTGGTGAGAGACAGCTTTCTACACCGGAGTTTGTTCAGCACATGAAGGATCAGATTGATTTGATTCGGAGTAGAATGAAAGCTACTCAAGACCGTTTCTCTAGCTATGCTAATAGAAGACGCAGACCTTTGGAGTTTGAGGTTGGCGATCGTGTGTTTCTCAAGATTTCTCCTTTCAAGAGTGTTATGCGATTCATATTTAAAGGCAAATTAGCTCCCAGATTCGTTGGTCCTTTTGAGATTGTTGAGCGGATTGGACAGTTGGCTTATAGATTGAGGCTGCCCGAGGAGTTAGCAGCGATGCATGATGTCTTTCATGTGTCTATGTTGAGAAATATGAGCCAGATCCGTACCATATTTTGAGAACCGAGGAAGTTGAGCTGGATTCTGCCTTGAGCTACATCGAATATCCGGTGCAGATTCTGGATAGGAAGGAGAAGCAGCTGAGAAACAAGATAATTCCATTGGTGATGGTCCAATGGAGCAAGCATGGCCGAAAAGAAGCAACCTGGGAAGTTGAGGAGAAGATGAGACAAGACTGGCCTCATCTGCTTGAGCACTGATCGTGCAGATTTTTCCAGGTAAATTTCTGGTTTTTTCTTTGAATTTTAGTATATGTTTGTGTTGATTTGAATGTTTGATTTTTTCTGCCTTGGTTTGCCTTTGATTTAGAGGACGAAATCTCTTAAGGTGGGGAGAATGTGAGGAATCAGATTTCAAGATTTGTGATTAATCAGATTTTGGAGTAGGATTAGTAACGAGAATTAAGATTTTCGATTTCTGGAATTTCGTATTTTTGTTGAAATCCGATTTGAGAAATTCAGATCTCACGTAGAGCATTTCAGATTCCTAGTCGCGGGAATTATCAGGTGTGATCTGGTCGTGATTTGGAGTTGATTTGGTTAAGTTACGATAGAAATATGTTTTCCTTGGCGTTGCGTGAATTGTCGCGAGATTTAGTGATACGCAATCGTTTTGGTGAGGTCTGGATGGTCGAGAATGGCGCGGAATTGAATGCGTTGTTCTTTCGTGATTTCAGATGTCAACGCTGGTCAACGGCACTATAGCAGGTGATCGCTGGATTGAGAGATCTGGTTTCGTTCTATCGAGCGCGAGTGATAGTTCGTGCGAAGAGATCTGCTGACGTAAGCAGATTTCACGTGTTGGTCAACATGGGGAGTTGACATCTGGTATAGCGCGCTTAGTTGAGGAATCTGTTTCGAACGCTAGCGTTGTAACTTGAGGAGAGATCTACTTCGCTGTGCGACGTCGTTTGGATTAGTGGCTACGTCGTCGTTTTAACATTATGCGTTGCTAAGGCGCTGAGATCTGTTGTGTTGAGCGCTGAGATCTGCTTTGTATAATGCGGCGTCGTTCCAGTTAGTTGCTGCGTCGTCGTTTTGGATTTCCAGCACTTAGCGTCTTTTGTATTGCACGAGCGAGAGATCTGGTTGTATTATCGTTGTAACGACCAGATGTCACCCATACGCCGTCGTTTTGACTAGCGCGCGAGAATAGTGTTAGCGCTGTGGAGCCTGATAGATTTTAAGCGCTGGTTAGTGGAATCTGGTGGACGTTATTTCTTGATGCAGAGATATGTTTTAGTCGGGACTTGTTTTATTTGATAGAGATTGCATTGAGGATTTAAATACAAGTGTTGAGTTACACTTAGAGCATTTAGTACCCGATATTTCTTATCCACTTCTCTGTCGAAACCCTCGACTTACTGCCGTTCACCGTAGCTTTCCACCGCCGATTCCCGTCGTTTCCGGCCTCTGTTTTTGACGATCTTGGTGGCATTGAACTCCCCTAGCTTAGCTCTTTTTATTGCTACACATTTTAGACCTTGAATTAATGTTGAATCTAGAAGCGTGGAGTTGCTAGCGTTCGAAGTTTTTGGGAGAAACCTGGGCCGTGTTTTCCTCCTGCTAGCGTGAACTTCTGGGTGAGCATCCTTTGTTGTTTTGAGCTTTGTTCTTGTAGTTAAGGCCTGCGTAGACTTGTAGAACTAGAGTGGAGTTATGACCGTAGGCTATGATGCTTAGAAGTTCAGATTTGAACTAGAATTAAGCTGATTTGTGAGGCTCTGTGGCATATTTGAGCTCGCAGGAAGTGTCTGCCGTGAATTGCAAAGCCAGGATAAAGCTGGTTGCTGGCCGCCTACGCTGCCTCATGTTCAAATTTGACTAAGAGAAAAGATGGTGAAGACTCTTGTGGTCTGTATACACCACAAACTGCTCGCCATACAGATAGTGGTGCCAAATCTTCAAAGAAAATACCACTGCTGCCAACTCCAAATCTGAACTGGGTATCGAATGTCATGCGGTTTCAATTGACGAGAAGCATGCGAAATGACTCGACCATTCTGCATCAACACACAACCCAATCCATTAAGCGAAGCATCCAAACAAACCACAAAACCTCTTCACCGAAGGTAAAGCTAACACTAACGTGGTAGTTAGCTTCTCTTCGAGAAATTGAAAACTGTTCTCGCATTACTCCGTCCAAACAAATATCTTGTCCTTCTGGGTCAACTGCATCATAGGCTTAGCATACTAGAGAATCCCTCGATAAAGTGGCGATAATAGCTAGCCAATCCCAAAAAGCTGGTTGCTGGCCGTGAGTTCTGCCGTGCCTTTTTGTGAAATCTGTGAGGTAGAATTTGTGGATTGAGGTACGAATTGAGAAGCCTTAGCAGCTTTAGGCTTGAACATGCTATGATTGATGTTGTGAGACTTGCTGCTGTGTCTTACGTGAAACTGACATGTTGAATTGATTGATATATGTTATGTTTTATGTATTGTGCATTGTATGCATTGAGCATTGATATTGATTGGCATACATGCATACATATTGATCCTGGACAGATTGATTTTATGACCTGATTGGGTGCCACGTTGTGACTGGCCGACTGATGAGTCGTGCCCGAAAAGTCCAACGCTATCATCGGAGTGGTGACTACAGGATTCGAGTGTCTACCACCGATCTGTGATGGGCTGACCATACATATTGATCCTGGACAGATTGATTTTATGACCTGATTGGGTGCCACGTTGTGACTGGCCGACTGATGAGTCGTGCCCGAAAAGTCCAACGCTATCATCGGAGTGGTGACTACAGGATTCGAGTGTCTACCACCGATCTGTGATGGGCTGACGGGCCCCGATGATCACGGACCGATGATTTCCACCGGCTGATTGGCTGTGCGTGGTATGGAGGCTTGATCTGATTTGCCAGTTGATGGACTGGTCTAGCTATCCGACTCTTTGTTAGCCCTCATGCATTCATGACATCGATTTATAGTATGTTGCATGTTTAGCTGTTTTGATATCTCTTCGTACTGAGGCTTGACCTCATATTCGTTTTCCTGTTTTTGTGTCTTGGGTCTGTGTTACCCATTTGCAGGATCTTCAGGTAGCCAGGCTGGACATAGTGTAGGTTCAGCTGGTCGATCTCCTTTCCCATGAATCCCAGTTATATTTATGATATGTACTGAACCGGGGGATGCCCCACGTCTTTGTGTGTTGGGAATCTGTATTCGATTTGAATTGTTGTTGTTACCTGAATGTATAAGTTTGAGTTGACTTATATTTTGATTATCGATATTTTGAATGTATGTTTTTACGTTCAGGCCCAAATGATTTCGAAAAATTTTAAGCCCTGATTTTATGCTTCCGTGTTTATGCGTTTATTAAGTATTAATTGTGAGTAATTAGCACGGGGCCTGACATGTTGAATCAGCTGTCACATAGTAGGATCAATTATGGCGATGAGAAGAAGATGATTCAACATCTGGAGTGCTAAAACAAAGTTACACCAGCTGTTGCGCGTCAATGTACCAGCTGCTGGAATTACTAAACCAGCTGCTGGAAAACCTAAACCAGCTGCTGGAAGACATGGTTCAGCTGTTGCGCTAACAATATGACAAAAAGCCTGCAAAATAAGAGGACAAAAGGACAACTCCCTGTCGGTACTTTAAGGAACATCTTAAAACGTGAAGAAAAATGTGTCCAACAGAAAGAAATTCAAACAGCCATATAAATACAAGAAGCACTGTTGAAGACAAGTGATTTTTAGTGAGGATTTTGACAGAGTGAAAAATACAGAGGGAAGAAAATTGGAGGCGAAGTAGTAGACCGCCATTAGAGAGGAGCGCATAACGAGTGTCTACTGCTGAGTCTCAATCAGCTATTGAAGAGCATTTTCCCAGTGTGTGAGATTTATTTTTCTGAGAGTTGAGCGTTCACTGTAAAATCTCACACACACAGATTCACTCGCATATTTTGAGAGAAGTGCGTAATTTCTTAGCGAGTGAATCACAAACCAAAATCAGATCCCGTCCAAGCACGACGATGTTAAACTCTGTGTTTGTAGCCTTTCTCACATAGGCGTAAAACAAGTGAGTGACAGCCGAGGGCTGATGGAGTCTAGGAGTTCTCGCAGCTGCTGGTTGCGGGATCGGGTCTGTACATGAGGTGTAGATCAAATCTTCTAGTGGAACCTTCCGAGGAGGAAGAAGGGGAGACGTAGGACATTGATGTCCGAACTTCCATTAACAAATAAGCAGTGTATTGTATTCTTTATTATTTACAGTTCTGCATATGCACTTTAATCATAGCATTGCATAACACTCAAGTTGTCACACACGCACAGTAACAGATTTCTGTCTAACAAAAATCTGTTTGCATTAAGTTTTAAAATTAGGATTCAGTTCTGGTGTTTACCGCATGATTTTATTTCATACCAGATCTGTCTCCGGTGCTCTGTTTTAATGTTCAAGAACCCGAGGTATTGCACCTCATAATAGCAGCACGAAATTTTTATTTTTCAATAGCAACGCTGTTAAGTTGTTTTTCGGTCCTAACACGTACTGTGACTTGTATGCATTGAGCATTGATTTCTGAATGGCATACATGCTTACATCTTGAGCCTGATGTTACAGATTGATTGATGACCTGATTGAGAGCACGTTGTGACTAGGGCGACTGATGTGTGGCGCCTGAAAAGTCCAACGCTATCATCGGAGTGGTGATCGACTATGTTGTCGTATCGGAATACCACCGAGCTGTGATGGGCTGACAGGCCTGGAATATCACGGACCGATGATTTCCCCTCGGTTGATTTTTACTATGTGGGTATAGAGGCTCGACCGATTTGATTGTCATTTGATATGTTGGTCTAGCTATCCGATCCTTGATAGCCCTCATGCATTTCATAGCATTGAGTTATAGCATGTTGCATGATTAGCTGTTTTGATGGCTCTTCGTACTTAGTCTTGACCTCATATTTCTTTTCCAGCTTTTGTGTTGTTTGGGTCTGCGTTGCCCATTTGCAGGATCTTCAGGTAACCAGGCTGGACCGAGTGGAGCACCAGCTGGTCGATCCCCTGGCCCTTGAGTCCCAGTTAATTTTATTATGTATTGAACCGGGGGATGCCCCATATTTTTATGTATTGGGGATCTATTTCTGATTTGAGTTATTGATGTTACCCGTATTGTATGAGTTTGAGTTAACTCATATTTTGAGTATTGATATTTTGAATGTATGTTTTAAGTTCAGGCCCATTTTATTTCGAAAACTTTTTAAGCCCGATTTTATGCTTCCGTGATTATGTGCTTAACTTTTGCTATAATCTTTGTTTATTAGCACGGGGCCTGACAATACCTGCATCAGATTTTGCACCAAAAGCTGTTAGGTGCTTCTTACCATATTATGAATAAAACATCTACACCCAAACACCCTGAAATATGAAATATCAGGTTTCTTGCCACTCCAGATCTCATATGGGGTTTTATCGTGCAACTTGTTAATCATAGATCTGTTCTGAGTGTAGAAAGCTGTATTGACTGCTTCTGCCCAAAATTTTTGCGAAATACCCGAATAAGCAATCATAGATCTTGCAGCTTCTTTTAAAGTGCGATTTCTCCTCTCAACTAGACCGTTCTGTTGAGGAGTTCTAGCTGCAGAAAGCTCATGCTTTATCCTCATGTCATCCAGATAAGAAGATAATTTTTGATTTAAAAACTCGGTACCACGATCACTTCTTATTCTATTGACTGTACAAGATCTGTCATTTTGTCAACGTTTTAAAAGCCGAATGAGATGGTCAGCGGTATCAGATTTTGCTTTTTAAAACAGCACCCAAGTAAATTTTGTAAAATCATCAACAACAACTAGGATGTAGTTCGTTCCCCCTAAGCTTGTTACGGGAATAGGACCAAAAAGATTCATATGTAAAAGCTCTAAGCTTCGGGAAGAACATTTACCGCCTTTCTTTTTAAAAGTAGAACGAATTTGTTTACCAAGCTGACATGCGGCACAGATCTTGTCCTTAGAAAAATTGGTTTTGGGCATACCAAAAACCAGTTCATGCTGACTCAAATGGGAAAGTGTTTTAAAGTTAAGATGGTTCATTCGCTGATGCCACAACCAGCTCTTGGAAGAGTTGGCTGCTAAACAAATTTGTTCAGACCCCATGGGTTCTGTCTGTGAGACCTGAAATTGTAATAATTGGATTAATTGTTATTTGAGAAATTCTAGGTGTTCGGAATTCAATTTGAAGGTTTCATTTGCATTTTCGGGTCAGATTTCACATTTAGAGCAATTCTGGAAATTTTGGAATTTTCGAGTTGAAATCTTCTTTTTGTGAGAAATATGTTTTGAGCGTTCGGGTGAAATCTGCTCGGTTGTGTGAGGAATCTGTTCGCATTTTGAGAAATCTGGACGCTTAGTGTTGCGGCGCCGTTTTGGTGAACGGCTTGAGGGAGAATCTGTTTTGTGAGTTTAGCGTTCGAGTGACCAGATTTCAGCGAGCAGCTTTTAGCGCTTTGTATTTCAGATTTCTCCAGCGTTTGTGTTTAGCGTTCCAGACTTCACTATGGCGCTGTGCGACGTTGTTTTAGCATTAGCGCTATTTCCAGCTTTTAGCGTTTTGGTGTTCAGATTTCACCGCGGTTTTGAGTAACGTAGCGTTTAGCGTTTTGGCCTTCAGATTTCTTCGTGGTTTTGGAGCGAGCGATGGCTCGTGAGATCTGTTTCTGTCGGTGGCTAATTAACCAGATTTCATGCGTGTATTTGTATTGTAAGTGTTGGCTTTCGATTATTTTAAACCAGATCCCATACATAGTAAAATTCTCTCAACTTTCGTTCTTCGCTTCTAACCCTCGGTTACTGTTCATCATGAGCTTCTCCGACGAATTCCCATCGTTTTTGGACATCGTTTTTCACGTATGAGGTAGCGTTGGACTCCTCTCAAAAAGCTCTTTCATTCCATACCGATTTTGGAGGCTGTCGTTGGCTGGAGCAAAAGCACGAAGTTGCTGTTTTCGTGCGTGCCTTTCGCCGTTCAGGTAGTTTTTCGAATTTGCTTGGAAATCTTGTTCCTAGCCTTGAATTGAGCTTCCTGTTAAGTTGTATGGGTAGGATTGAACGCTGGTTTGAAGATATATAATTCCAGCCGTGACTTTCTTTGGTTGGCCGTGAGTTTTGTTGAGTAATGCCTGAGATCTTACGTGTGTTTAGCAGGTTGGATTCAGATTTCTCGAGGCTTGAATTATGGTAATTGTTGCACGAATCAGGTACGGGTTGAGCTTGTAAAATCAGCGTGTTTATGGCCTGGGTAAAATGTCTGGTTGCTGAATTGTTTCTGCCCTGTTTGTAGTTTCTGGCCGAGACTTATGTCTTGTATAATTGCCTGGTGTAATTGCTGTTGTGCATATGATTATGCTTGTTGATTGTCCAGATGTTGCATACACGCATCGGCATGTTATTTTTCAGCTTTTGCAACCATTGTTTTGTTGTTGTTTCTCTGTTCTTACCAGGATGCGAGGGCGGGCGGCGATACCACACTCTCATCTCCTTGCTGGGTTTGTTAGACCCTATGCGCCGAGTGGTTAACTACCACAGTTCATAGGTTGGGCAACGGCATGTCGAGCTGTTTGATACATCTGGTATTCGGGTGTAGTGTCAAGGCGAGTGGCTCATTACCACACTTTGAACACACCCCGTGGCCACTGTTGTTGCAGATTCCGTTGAGCTGTGCATTGAGTTCTTTGGCTCCCTTCCTTGGTTGTAGCCTTCGGCTGTTGTCCCTGGTCCCATGCATAGCATCTGCATTTTATTCTTGCTGTTTACTGCTGTTTTATAGTTTCTCTCCGTACTGGGGTTTGACCCCATGTTCCTCTAGGGCTTGGTTGTTTCCTTGCCTGTTATGTTGTTCAGGTTTCCCAGGTTATTCAGTTGGTCGTGGTGCTGACCCAGCTAGAGGAGCCCCAGGAGGTGGTTAGAGTATCCCAGTAGCGTATAGCATATATTTATGTATCAGTATTGTTAGCCAGGGGATGCCCTGTGCTTTTGTTGTAGTCTGTTACATTCGGTTGTGGTTGTTAGCAGGTATCTGATACATGTTGATGCTATATTGTTTGTTGTGTGCTTGTAGCCTTTGTTGGATGGTTTTGTAAACTGGGATATCTATTTTGAGTATTGTTTTATTTTAAATAATATTGTTTTAAACCGTCATGCCAAAAGCAAAAAAAAAAATTTACCCGCTTTTTAGTAGCTTCCGCTTGTGTTTGTGTGTTTTAACTCTGTCGTAAGCACGAGGCCTGACACTGACCAATTGATACTGTAGGTATTCCCCGATCTTTTACCTACTAATACAGTCAGTCCTTCTGGACTCTGAACTGTGCATGTGTGCTGTTGAAAGTTAACTATGTAACCTTTGTCACATAGCTGACTTGTGCTAATAAAATTATAATGCAAGTTATCAACAACTAAGACATCAGATATTGAAATGTTACCGTGGGTAAGCTTACCCTTACCCATAGTGTTACCATGTGAGTTATCACCAAAGACTAATTTTGCTCCTTTGTGCGGAATGACATCTGTCAGCAGCTTTTGGTTTCCTGTCATATGTCTTGCACAGCTGTTGGGAAGCCACGTCGGATCCGGATCATGCCTCCCGGCGAGGCAGCGGAAGAACAAAACAATGGACGGGAGATGATCAATACGATAAAATAACAACAACCATAGGGTGTTTAGGATTGCTACCTTGCTGGCAACTCGTGCCTGGCTCCGACCGGTTTTGTAAAGAAAACGGCACTTCACGGTAGGCGGTGGTAGATATCGTCAATCAGGTCCACGACCGGAGACGGGATTCCTTCGTCAGCCTGCACTAGAAGGCCTGACGAGATAGGCGCGAACGGATTCTCCTCGTCAAGATTGGCCGGAAATGATTTTCCTACGAAGAGAGGCGGCGGCGGCGACGGCGCATGGCGGGCGGCGGCGGCGGATTTTTTGGAGAGGAGAAGGGGGCGGCACACTAAGCTCTAGGTTTATGGTTTAGTGTTGTGTATCAAGTATGTTATTAAGTCTAATCAAGTCTATATTAAATAGACTAAGTGGTGGACTTGGACCCGCCCAACGGGCCCGGGTCCAACGGATGAACATTCAGTTCATCCCCATCACCGAGACTTCATCGTAACTCCGATCGCCGATCAGATCGGGCCGATCGACTCAGTTTCCAAAACTGAATACTATGATCTGAAAAACCATTTTTCAGAACCCCAGTGCAAAATGACCGTTTTGTCCCTCAACATCGGCAAATCACGATTTGACCTCTGTTGACCTTTTAGGAAGTCGCACTCCCAAAATCCTCTTCGTATGCTCAACACATTGAGCTGAGTATCCGTGCGGGAATCTCGAATCCAGTACTTGTGTGACCCTCAATGGTTCAGGGATATAGCTAGCCGTGGGCCCACAACCATTGTGGCTCCGGAATCACAATTCCGGACTTGCCCAACGGATCATGGTAAAAACGTCTAGCAACATCGCCCCATGATCCCCTAGGTATCACTGATAGTGCCTGCAAGAACCAGTTGGTCGTGGTTAGCGTATGGTACGGTCCTTTCAATCCATATATCCCGATCAGATCAACGATCATTGGTAAATCGAGAGTCGCTATAGATCCGATAGCTATGCGTACATCTTGGAGATCGAATAGTGACATCGTGAGTGTAACTAGGT
>KV000358.1:162035-180298 GCA_001598015.1 Dorcoceras hygrometricum | reverse complement strand
TCCGGAATTGTGATTCCGGAGCCACAATGGTTGTGGGCCCACGGCTAGCTGTATCCCTGAACCATTGAGGGTCACACAAGTACTAGATTCGAGATTTCCGCACGGATACTCAGCTCAATGTGTTGAGCACGAGAAGAGGATTTCGGGAAGTGCGACTTCCTAAAAGTCAACAGGGGTCAAACCGGTGTTTCCCGTTGTTGAGGGGCAAAACGGTCTTTTTGCGATTTGGGGTTAGATGATCTGAAAAATTGTTTTTCATATCATAACATTCAGTTTTGGAAACTGAGTCGATCGGTCCGATCTGATCGGCGATCGGAGTTACGATGAAGTCACAGCAATGGATATCGTCATTTGGAACCGGGCCCGATGGGCCGGTTCAAGTCCATTGTTAGTCTATTTAATTAGACATTAAGGACTTCATAATTACAACACAACTCAACTCCTAAAACCCTAAACATCAACACACGCCTCCCTCCTTCCCTCTCTCACGCCGCCGCCGCCGCCACCGCCGCCGCCGCCGCCGATCGTCGCCGGAAAATTGTTTCCGGCCAGTTCGACGAGGAGAATCCGTTCGTGCTGATCTCGTCAGCGCTTCTAGTGCAGCCTGACGAAGGAGTCTCGGATCTGGTCGTGGACCGGATTGGCTTAAACTACCGCAATCTACCGAGAAGAGCCGGATTATTGTAATCACGGTTGGAGCCAGGCACAAGTGCCAGCGAGGTAACATGCTAAAACGCCCTATGTATGACGATTACTGTAATTGTCTGTTTTTCGTATTGATCGCCTCCCTGCACCTGTTTCTTGTTCTTCCGCTGCCTAGCCGGGGGGCGGATCCGGATCCCCAACAGGTAGTTCAGACCGGTGAACCTGTTGCTATCCAGTATAGCAGCGAGCGGGTTTTTCATCGAAACCATTTTATAAGCAGTAATACTAAAAAGAAAAACAGACATACATCACTAACTATATATAGAATAAACGCTAAGACATAAAACATGATCGTTAAGTTTTATGAATTACCCTCCCACTATTTTAACGATTTCACCACCCTCTAATGAAATCGAGAAAACATGTTTCTTTAGTGGGTACACGGAGCCCAATCAAGCGACCATGGACCCGAATAATATCAGCCATCCATGACCCCCAAAAGATAGTTTCCGATTGCAACCGGTGCAACCTCCATGTATTTACCTCACGTCCAGTAAGGGCCCAATAATATGACGCCGTTTACTATCACGTGTCAAGATGACCCATCAATGTTGAGTCGTGAAGGACGGTCCCCTTAACGTCCCCAATAATATGAGCCAACGTTAAAGGGAGTTCCAACCGACTCACAACAATTGTCAATGGCGTGGACAGCTTTCCGACATACATGACCCCCTCAATAATATGAGCCGGGCCATATATACGGGTAGCATCGACGTACACCCATTGTTGATGGAAGGTAGGGAAATTTAAACAATTTTAAATACCCTTTAGTTTATCTAATAAACATTTTATCTTGATATAAGTTTTAAATCATATTTAAAACGAGGGATTTTATTTTGAAAAACTTTGGTCTCATTCATTTATTTTAAATCAAATTTAAAACATGCAACATGCGGATTCAACTAAACTATATATCAACATATATAAAGATATTGGGATGATCGATCGCGAGAAATATGCGGTCCGTGGTTGCCAGTCACGGACCTGGGTCCAATCCTAAGGGTGATGCAATATGCAATGCAATCCTATTACAACGCTTTCAGGTTTTACAGATCTTCGGTCTTCAATATTTTGATCGTCTTCTCCACCGTCTTCGGATGCCTCCCACTAAATCTAGTAATTTACATTTAAACTATATCATGACATACAAGAGATACATTTATCAAGGGACGGGAACGGGCCACAAACAGGCCCACTTTAAATGATAATCAAAATATATTACAAAACCGAATCACAAAAACCTATCGCATACACCTAACAAATTGGGCACGACTCTCGATCGTCCCAATCATGCAGATAATCTAATTAACATGCATAAATTAAATAATCCTATTATTTGTCGCAAAATCATATTTTAATCATAAAATCGCATTTTATAATAAAATCGCATTTTGTCGATAAAACCAAATTTTAATCAACAAAATCATATTTCATTATAAAATCATATTTTACAATTAAAATCACATTTTACTAATTTAATTGTATCAAATTGGGCTTAAAACAATTCTAGGCCCAAAAATCTCAAAATTCCAAAATCGACCAAAACGGGCCCGATATCGCATACCGGCCCGAAAACTTCACGGGCTGCCCGGGACAGGCCCGAACCAAACCCTAGAAGAAATAAGCCGTCACGACATCGTCGGAGCATCGCCGGAGCTGTGGCCGGCCGGCGGTGCCACCACGAAGTGACGTGCGACGCAAGGCCGCACGCGGGCGCACGGCCGCGCGCATCACCGTGCAACCAGCGGCGCAACACCGCTCGACACTCGCGCGCCATCGTGCGGCGACCAGCAGGCCACCATGCGTGCAACCAGCAGCGACGTCCAGCATCCACCGCGCTTCACTTGCGTGCAACAGCGGCCGACTTCCATCGCGTCACGGCGCCAAGCGCTCGGCGGAGACGCGCGATAATCGCGCAAGTCTCGGCTGTCATGCGCACGCTCATGCACGCAGCGGCGCCCAACGTCGTGCAACAATTTGCGCGAGGTAGGCCATTCATGGCCGGCCACCATGCGCGGCCAGCGCGCGCTGTGGCGCGCGCGATGGGCCGCCGCGCGAGGCGGCGGCTGGCCGATGGTTTCAAAATTATTTTTTGCTTTGTTTCGATTTTAAAACGAGATCTTGATACAATATGGCAGTATCGTATTGATCAGATCCGAAAACCTGGCTCTGATACCACTGTTGGGAAGCCACGTCGGATCCGGATCACGCCTCCCGGCGAGGCAGCGGAAGAACAAAACAATGGCCGGGAGACAATCAATACGATAAAATAACAACAACCATAGGGTGTTTAGGATTGCTACCTTGCTGGCAACTCATGCCTGGCTCCGACCGGTTTCGTAAAGAAAACGGCACTTCACGGTAGGCGGCGGTAGATATCGTCAATCAGGTCCACGACCGGAGACGGGATTCCTTCGTCAGCCTGCACTAGAAGGCCTGAATAGATCGGCGCGGACGGATTCTCCTCGTCAAGATTGGCCGGAAACGATTTTTCGGCGAAGAGAGGCGGCGGCGGCGGCGCACGGCGGGCGACGCCGGCGGCTTTTTTGGATCGAGCTTCATCGTAATTCCGATCGCCGATCAGATCAGACCGATCGACTCAGTTTCCAAAACTGAATACTATGATCTGAATAACCATTCTTCAGAACCCCAGTGCAAAATGACCATTTTGTCCCTCAACATCGGCAAATCACGATTTGACCGCTGTTGACCTTTTAGGAAGTCGCACTCCCAAAATCCTCTTCGTATGCTCAACACATTGAGCTGATTATCCGTGCGGGAATCTCGAATCCAGTACTTGTGTGACCCTCAATGGTTCAGGGATACAGCTAGCCGTGGGCCCACAACCATTGTGGCTCCGGAATCACAATTCCGGACTTGCCCAACGGATCATGGTAAAAGCGTCTAGCAACATCGCCCCATGATCCCCTAGGTATCACTGATAGTGCCTGCAAGAACCAGTTGGTCGTGGTTAGCGTACAGTACGGTCCTTTCAATCCATATATCCCGATCAGATCAACGACCATTGGTAAATCAAGAGTCGCTATAGATCCGATAGCTATGCATACATTTTGGAGATCGAATAGTGACATCGCGAGTGTAACTAGGTAAACACATTTACCTAAAATATTTCTAGTACTCTTGCCAGAGATTTATACACTATTATCCCCTCAGATAGCATAGGATATCCACGCATGTCTGCGAGCGGTGAATCCTCGACAACGATGCATCGACTCCTACATGCATCGGGGTCTCACCCAATCCCACCGCCTGATGACCCCAAGTGAGTCGGCAAACGAGTCAAAGTGAGACGCCTATCATGTAGAGTCTCAATGAAGTTTCGAGTCATGAGGACTAATCAGTACAACCAAAACCTCGGACTTATCCACTCGACAAATGGTAACCACTTGGAAAGTCTGAACAAGGGTAGTTCGATAGATCACCAGGTCACTATCTATCTGCATGCTCAAAACATCACAATGTTCCCTACCAATGAAACATGGTACTTTGCATCGATACTAGTCTCGAACTCGGGCGGCCTTATCCTCATTTTGACGGCCCAATCGACTAGGAACATGTTCAGAATACACAGTGACTATTAGATGTGTTTCATGATAGCCGTCATACCCACTATCACATCTAACATACACTTAAGTGCATTTTAGGTCTTTACTCAACGCAATTGTAAATCACCATACACGCAATGAAAGTAAAGAATACCATATAAATAAATGCGAATATCATATATAAAGATTGTCATATACAAGACTCTATGAACGCACACGCCACAGGTTGGCTAGTTGGGCATCTACTCTAACAACAACCGCTGTCCAGGTACCATATGATTGATTCATCAGCAGCTTTGTACCTGTTGTCCTGCAATCATACAAACAGATTTTGGTACCCAACTTTACTTGGGTCCAGATAGGATTACCCCTTTTCGGACCCATACTTGAATTACTTTGACAGCTTTCCTAGTATGATAGTCCATAAGGGTCTGTGAAGAATTATTGTGAGATCTTTTGAGCTTTAGTTTGGTATTTTGACCATTCAGATCTCTACGGGGCCTAACCTTTTTCCATTCAGATTTAACCTTCTTGGAGCCACGTCTTTGTTGGTTCTGAACAAACGACTTGGATCCAGCTTTTGCCTTTTCCTTGTCAAGTCTGTTCATTAGCCAACCAGACTTAGAACTCTCGGGTCTGTCATAGCCAATACCAGCTTTTCCTTTCTTATTCAATAGCTTCGAGATCTGGTCATCATATAGTACCGACTCGCATGGACATGTATCATACTGGCTTTGACAAAGCTCATCTTTTGAACTTGTCATATACCAGGTGTGACTGAGTACTGGTCTCTCCAACGCTGCTTTCACAACCATTGTAACCTAAGCCAGCTCTATCATTTGCTGGCTTCTGAAATTTCACACAGCTTGTCTAGAGAAACAGAAGACTGAGTCCAGGAGCTCATTATCAGTTTTAACTTTTCAATTTCTGACTCGAGCTCCCTAGATCTTATCCTCAAATATTCATTCCCAGTCTTCAGCTTACTCAAATCAATTTGTAAACTGTCAGTGTTACCAAGTTGAACAGATCTTGGTTCCACTGAACTATTTTTCAAATCTACGTTTTCAGCTTTGACTTTCTCGAATGTCTGAGAAAGCTTACGTACTCATGGACCATTTCATTTAGTGCACAGATTAGGTCCACTCGTGTAAAGTAAAAGTCGAATACCTCATCTTCTGAAGTTTGATTGGCCATGAGACAGTGAACTTCTTCTTGTTCACTATCGCTGGATGAGGAACTGCTTGATGAGGAATCTGTATCGGTATCAGCCCAGTTTTTGTTGCTTTTCTCAGAAACTAGCACCATTCTGTCATTCTTTCTGTTGGGCCTTCTGTCAGATCTTGTTCTCATCCTCCTATCCATGAATCTCTCTTTGGTTCGATCATCATTCTTCTCATCTCTTTTGTATCTATACTCCTTCTTTGGCCTGTTGCAATCAGCTGAAAAATTTCGTGGACGGCCACAATTAAAACAGTTCATATCAGCACTAATTTTGTGAGATTTATGAATATTATTATAAGGAGCAGAAGGATTGTAGGATCTTCTCATGAATTTCCCAAACTTCTTTACGAAGAGGGACATGGCGTCATTGCTGAGCTGTTCAGCTGATTTGCTTGTGCTAGGAGAGCATTGTTCAATAGATGTAGCAGCTAACGGTTTGGTTGGTTGGGATGTCGAGGGTCCAGCTTCAGATCTTGTCTCCAACTCAAACTCGTATGCTTTAAGGTTCGCGAACAAGTCATGAAGCTCCAACTTTTTCAGATCCTTCGATTCCATCATAGCTATTGTCTTTACATCCCATTCCCTGGGCAATGCTCTCATCACCTTGAGTGCCAGCTCCCTGTTGCTATACTCTTTTCCTAGACTTGTCAACTGGATAACAACAACACTAAAACTCTCATCAAACTCTTTCATAGTCTCTCCATCTTTCATCTTAATAGATTCATATTTCTGTTGAGCCACCGTGAGCTTATTTTCCTTCGTATCATCATTGCCTTCACAAATTTGTGTCAGCTTCTCCCAAATTTCCTATGCTGTGGTGCAGGTTTTTATTTTGCTGAACATGTTTTTGTCCAGCGTCTTGTAGAGGATGTCCCTGGCCACATTATCCAAGTTCGCTTTCTTTTATCCTCATTTGTATACTCGTATCGTTTCTTATCAACGTATTCTGATGCACCATTAGTCGTTCCGAATGCTAAGTTGATCTTCATAATTTTCATTGGACCATCTGTGATGACTTACCACATATCGTCGTCTTGAGCAGCCAAATGCGCTTGCATTCTGATCTTCCAGTCATCATAGCCCTCCTTGGAAAACATAGGATAGAGGTAGACATAATGAAATATATAAAGCACAAACAACAATTGTTCAATAACTGAAATAGCGCAAGCTCTGATGCAAATTGATAGGATCAATATGGCTAGAAAAACATGTCTAGGGAGTTCAGAAGGGGGGGTTGAATGAACTCCTTGGTATTTTTAAATTTTTTAAACATTTAAAACTATTTTTACAAGTACCCGCTTAACTTAAATCCGAGTTACCAGATTTAAGGTATCTCAGTCTTAAATCAGATTTCTCAACTAACAAATATTGTGCGGAAAGAAGTTGATTAATCTGTGAACAGTGAAAGCTTAAATAAATGCGATAAGTAAAAGTATAGGGTTAAGAGTTTGTTTATGGAAGTTCGGATATCAATATCCTACGTCTCCCCTTCTTCCTTTTCAGGAAGGTTCCACTAGAAGAGTTTGATGTTTACAGCCTCTGTAACCACCCAGTCACCGAGCCTCGCTCAAGATGAACTCCTAGAAATCTCTAATAAATAAGCAGGCGCAGCTGCTGAATACAAGTAATAAGAATTTTCGAGCTGCTTCACAAAGCTAGTTCGTTACAGACTCAAAATGATAATACCGTGAAATACACAGCTATTTGAGACTGTAGATCTTCTGGTTTCTATATTATGAAACACGATTCAACAAGGTGAACCAGAAGATGACTCGAAGATTGAAATCTAAGAATGCTTGATTGAAAGTTCTTCGAGTTGTATCACTTGACTTCGAATTATTTTTCTGTGAGAATATCCAGTAACTGTGTGAGTTTTTTGTTTTTGAGAAAGCTTCGTGAGAATGTAGCGATTCACACAGAGTATGATAGAGAGTAGAATGATCGAGAGTAAGAGAGCTTCTTCAATTTAAATTCCAGCTATTTATACCCTTTGTTCTCCAATGGTCATTGTTGGAATAACAACAATAGGTTTTGTGTAATTCAAAACTTAATCAGGATCTGTAAAAAACATATCCAACAATCTCTCCCTTTTTGATTTACACAAAACCTTAAACAAACAATGCATGTTCTAACAATTAAATCTGCGCACTTGAGTAGAATTGTTAGAATAACAACAATAGGTTTTGTGTAATTCAAAACTTAATCAGGATCTGTAAAAAACATATCCAACAATCTCTCCCTTTTTGATTTACACAAAACCTTAAACAAACAATGCATGTTCTAACAGTCATAAATGTAGCCTAAGGAAACAAATCGTCATACATCTGTATACACTGCTCCACTAAAGGTAAATTGCGCTTCGTCAGAGCCAAATTGTCGTCTTTCCATATTTGTACAAATACCGTATAAAGTCCTCTGTATACTGTGTACTATTTACCCAAAATAGCACTGACAGTGTCTCCTTAATTCCAGGCATTTGTACGATTCAATCTTCACCATTGATTATTTCCAATTTGAATATAGATAGCGTTTGAATCGGTTCGTCGTTTGTGCCTGAAAGTTTTCTATTGATCAGTTCTTTCTTTCTTGAAGAAGATTGATTAACATTTCGCTGATCGATTATATTGCTGTCACATATGAAGGCATAGAGACATCTGACTACTTGCGATAACTGATTGCTTAACGAGATCTGATTACTTAACGAAATCTGATTGCTTAACGAAATCTGATATATCCCCCTTTTTTTGTAAGTTGTCGAATAGGATAGAACATATACCTTAACTGGTCACAACAATACGGACAGTTCTGTTGACAGACACCATCGCTGATTCAATAACGAAGTCTGATACGAAGACATCTGAATCACTCTAGAGCTCTTTCAACAGTAGAGACCTGACCCGATAAACTGAATAAACTGACCCGATAACCCAAACTGTTCTAAAACCCGAATCTGGTCAAAATCTTAACCCGATAAGACACATCTGATATCCACGAAGTCTGATTGCTCGAATGTCATCGGTAAGTCAAATTCTTGTCTTATTTTCGTTATCACCAAAACTTATAAATTTTACTTTAAAACGGCCAACTGCTCGGGCCACAAACTCCATTCCAAAAACTCAAGAGAGCTCTAGATCTGCAAAATACCTACGGAAATCAACACGCATACACGCTCAAACAGCTCACGTCTTACACCTAAAAGATCGGCCATCTTAAGCACTACTGCTAAACTCAAATCCCGTTCAAATACTTAACATCCAAAGGTTGAAATCAACAATGGAAACTTCCATTACCTCAAACGTAGCTCAACATGAAACCGACAGTGCTAGAATTGAAACATACTAAACCTCTAGAAATTTTTTTTTGAAAGAAGATGTGGAATAAACATTTAGTAAAATCTATAAATAAAAACCATAGCTTAAAGCATTAAAAATATCATCTCGACATCCGATTAAAAACTAACTGCAAGTATCCACAATCCACATCGTACAAGCTAACGTAAAAATCAGAGTAATTAAAAACTGTTTGCGGAAAACTGAACATGTCTAAAAGAAAATGCATAAAATAACTGAGTGGTCACGGGGTAGCAGCCGAAGCAGAGCATCAGACGTCCTCACCGCCGATCGGAGTAATATCATCATCATCATGCTCACCTGCACCATTTAAACCTAGTGAGCCTAAAGGCCCAGCATGCTCTATCCGCTACTAAAAAAGTACATGTAATAAAACCACATGCAGGCATATAAGTATAGGAACATAATTTCATGACATGTGTGCTTGAAAGATCTTAAACGTTAAATCATACTGTAGTCATACATACTTCATCGTATAGCATATATATAAGGCATGACATAAACATAGCATAACTTAAAAGAACATGTGAGTCGCATCCATGATGTGAGAGCCATAATTCGATTGATCAAAATATAAACCAACGTACGTGGCGGTGTGGTACACCCCGATGTCACACGAGGATCCCTATATGTCACACCTCTGTGCTGTCACTTCACCATGATGTCACACATGGATCCATAAGCTCATACATTAACAGGGGATCCCCGGACCCGGCTATCCGGTTACTCCCATCATTAAACTTTGCCCCACAACACATCAATCCCTCAAAATATTTATCATTCATGCCTTAAAATAACTTAAACTTTCATGATGCATGCTTTCATAAAATCGTGCAACTAAAATAAAAGATCTTGGCCCATCAATATATATTTAATTTCCTTAAAACATTTCATAGTCAAATACTAGCAAAATACGTATATAATTAAATATACATTCATGGGCCTATGCATTATTTTCCTCTGCCCGGCCAAGGACTGGCTCAAGCGACTGCCCCACTAATTCTAAGCCCAAGGCCTCCACTAGACTTAAAATAATACTAAGCCCAACTCAAAAACAAAGAATCATCCCTTTAAAATAATTTGAAGGCGTCAAAAAAGGCTTAAAAGTCATTTAAGATATCGGCCCAAAATCCCCCAATTTGGCTTAAAATCAAATTTAATTAAAAATTTAGCAACTTAAAATAAATTTTGACTTAAAATCATTGAACCAAAATAATTTTGACCAACAATAAATTTTAAGTTAAAACGTTGACTTGACCCGATATAAATGACTCGGCCTTTGAAAATAAAATTACCCGGCCCAAAAATAAAATAACTCGGACCGAACATAAAATATTTGACCCGAGACTCGACCAACTCGACCCGGCCCAATTGAACCAACCCATCGGCCCATCGAACCGGCCCAAACCAAACACCCAAACCCTAGCCACACGCACTCCATGCAACGCCGATGCGACCAGCAGCTAGTCATCGCGCTCGATCTCCATGCTCCGGCCACCATGGCCGGAGCCCTTCCGGCTGGACCACTCCCAGGTCCAGACGGTTCTAACGTGACCAACCATGGCCCCAACCGAGCACGCATAAAGGAGAACGACCCATACAAAGAGGGCGCATGGTGCTGCGCTGAAGCACGCAGCGCATGGTGTTCTCCTTCTAGCCGTTGGTTCGCCCGACCTCTCACACATATGGGCCAATCCTAGCCTTCTTCAAGACCCCTTGAACCACCTAATGACGAGCCAAGGTCCCTTATACAGCCCCTAAACCTAAGCCATGCAAGAAAGATTCGAAACCGTGAGATGCAACGTGAGAGAATTATTGAACATGATCATATGAGTAAAGATCTGAAACATTCACGAAAAATCCATGCATAATCTTTGTAAAAACAGTATATTATGATCTAAATGGTGAGAAAAGAAAGAATAAAACGTGCCTTGATCGAAAAAGAAGCGAAGATACGCGTTATCAGAGCGGAGGACAATTGAGAAGACCAACACCTTTGAGTTTCAATCCAAACCTTGCAAGTTTTGGCCGCCTAGGGGGGGAAGAAGAGGCTGAAGTCGGCTGATGAGTGGGGAGGGTTAGGTTAATTTTCGAAATAGTGGAGAAGGGTGAGTGAAAAGTGTACAAAAAAAGCTCTTCCACCTTGTTTTATTAAGGAAATAAAAGGCCTATTCCAATACTAACCCTCATCTAATTAAAAGGCTTAAAATATGTAAAGTTCAGACTTCAAGCCTTTTAATTTTCGTAATATAAGGCCTCTCAAATTTAAAAGTGTAGTAAAAGTCATAAAAATAGCCCGTATAGGCGAAAAACGGATCCCCCTCGGAAACCGTGCATAAAATCTCATTTTTTTGGAAATGGTGCATAAAATAAAAATTTTGCTTTAAAATATGTCTAAGGGCTAAAACATTTAAATATTTTCGATTTGGTCGTCTCCGGACTCGTCCCCGCTTACCGGACTCAAACCGTAACGTAAAGTGACATGCACAAAGTAATGCATAAAATCATCATATAATCACATAAATGACATGCAAATCATACTAACATAACGTTTTCCCCCTAGTCATGCATTCAATTCAACGTAATTAGGATTTCTGGGCGTTACAACTCTCCCCCCCTTAAAGAAATTTCATCCCCGAAATTAATTTACGTACCGAAAAGCTCTGGATAGCGCGTCCGCATATCGGCCTCGGTCTCCCAGGTAGCCTCATCTTTTGAGTGATTCTGACACCGGACCTTGACCATCGGAATCCTCCGCGCTATAATCCTGTGCTCCTCTCGCGCTAAGATCTGAACTGGTCGCTCCTCAAAGGATAAGTCTGGTGCCAACTGAAGCGGCTCAAAATCCAGCACATGAGATGGATTCGGGACAAACTTCTGTAGCATCAAAATATGGTACACGTTTTGTGCTGCTGACAGACTGGGTGGTAGTGCTACGCGATAGGCTAACATACTGACCCTCTCCAAGATCTCAAACGGTCCAATGAATCTCGGACTGAGCTTGCCTCTCCGGCCGAAGCGCATCACGCCCTTCATAGGCGATATCCTCACAAATACATGGTCCCCTACTGCCAACTCTAGATCTCGTCGCCTACGATCGGCATAACTCTTTTGACGACTCTGAGCTTTCCTCATCCGATCTCGTATCCTGGTCACAATATCAGCTGTCTGCTGTACCATCTCTGGTCCAGTCAAAATCCTATCGCCAGCCTCATCCCAATGCACGGGAGACCTACACCTCCTCCCGTACAAAGTCTCATAAGGAGCCATCCCAATCGATGCCTGAAAACTGTTATTGTACGTGAACTACACCAAGGGCAATCTAGAATCCCACGTACCTTGAAATCTATCATGCAGGCTCTCAGTAAATCCTCTAGAATCTGGATGACTCTCTCCGACTGACCGTCTGTATGCGGGTGAAAAGCCGTACTGAATGATAGCTTGGTCCCCAATGCAGCATGCAAGCTCCTCCAAAACGCAAAATTAAACCTGTAATCCCTATCTAACACAATAGAGACTGGTATGCCATGCAGCCTGACAATCTCTCTAATGTATAGCTCTGCATAATTCGTCAACGTGAAAGTGGTCTTCACCGGTAGAAAGTGTGCGGACTTGGTGAGTCGATCCACAATCACCCAAATCTCCATAAAGCCTCTGGGACTCCTGGGTAAACCAACCACAAAATCCATCGTGATGTTCTCCCATTTCCACTCAGGGATAGGGAGTGGCTGTAGCAACCCTGCTGGTCGCTGGTGCTCTTCTTTGACCTGCTGACAGGTCAAACACTCTGATACAAACCGTCTGATATCTCTCTTCATCCCTGGCCACCAGTAAAGTGTCTGCAAATCCCTGTACATCTTCGTACTCCCTGGGCGAATGGAACACGTCGATGCATGGGCCTCCGATAAGATCTCAGCTCTCAACTGCTCAGTATTGGGTACCCACATGCGACCCCTGAAACGAGTAATCCCATCCTCGACTGTGTACAAACCTCGTCCTCTAGCCTCGTCTCTCCGTCTCCGCTGCTGTAACTTCTCATCTGCAGCCTGGCCGTCTCTAATCCGATCACGAAGAGTCGGCTGAACTGTGAGTGCTGCAAGGCTAGGTGCACAAACTCCTGAATAAAACTCCAACCCAAATCTCTGAATCTCGGTCTGCAGTGGTCGCTCAACTGATAAACATGCCACCACTGAAGTCTTCTGGCTCAAAGAGTCTGCTACCACATTAGCCTTACCCGGATGGTAGCTAATGTCACAATCATAGTCCTTCACCAACTCTAGCCATCTGCGCTGCCTCATATTCAGCTCCTTCTGCATGAAGAAGTACTTGAGGCTCTTATGGTCGGTGAAAATCTGACACTTCTCGCCATACAAATAGTGTCTCCAAATCATCAGTGCGAACACAACTGCTGCAAGCTCCAGATCGTGCATCGGATAGTTCTGCTCATAACTCTTCAGTTGTCTCGACGCATACACAATAACCTTACCACCCTGCATCAGAACTTCACCCAAACCTCTCAAAGAAGCATCGGTATAAACCACAAACTCCTCGTGATCCACTGGCATAGCTAATACTGGTGCTGAAGTAAGGGCCTCCTTCAGCTGATCAAAGCTCCTCTGACAGTCGGTACTCCACACATACTTCGCATTCTTCTTGGTTAATGCTGTCAAGGGCACTGAAATAGAGGAGAAGCCCTTGATGAATTTGCGATAACAACCTGCCAAGCCCAAGAAACTACGAATCTCTACTGCATTTTTCGGAATCCCCCAGTTCTGCACTGCCTCCACTTTCGATGGGTCAACAGAAATCCATCTCTCGACACAATGTTCCCTAAGAAAGCCACCTGCTCCAGCCAAAACTCGCACTTGCTGAACTTGGCGTATAACTTGTGCTCCCTAAAAGTCTGTAAAGCGGTCTGCAAGTGCTGCCTATGCTCCTCAAAGCTCCTCGAATAGATCAGAATATCATCGATGAACACAATGATGAACTGGTCTAGATACTGCCTGAATACCCTGTTCATCAGATCCATGAAAATCGTTGGGGCGTTCGTCAGACCAAACGACATCATCAAGAACTCGTAGTGGCCGTAGCGTGTCCGAAAAGCAGTCTTAGACACATCCTCCTTTCTAACTCTGAGCTGATGATAGCCAGATCTCATATCAATCTTCGAGAACACTGAAGCTCCCTGCAACTGATCGAATAAATCCTCTATCCTCGGGAGTGGATATCTGTTCTTCAAGGTAACCCTGTTCAACTCCCGGTAGTCAATACACAACCTCATGCTACCATCCTTCTTCTTTAGGAACAGCACTGGCGTGCCCCATGGAGAAAAACTAGGGTGAATGAACCCCTTATCCAACAACTCCTGAATCTGCTCCTTAAGCTCCTTCATCTCGGTAGGAGCCAATCGATACGGTGCCTTAGAGATAGGCACTGTACCTGGCATCAGCTCGATAGAAAACTCCACCTCTCTCTCTGGTGGAACTCCTGAGACATCGTCGGGGAAAACATCTGCGAAATCCCTAACTACCTCCACATCAGGCAACGAAGGGCCTACTGAATCTCCTGAAGCAGTAACACTGGCCAAGAACGCCTGACATCCGTGCTCAACTAGCTTCCTGGCCTGTAAGAAAGATATGAATCTGGACTTCCGCGGACTCCTAGCTGCCTCAAATAAGAAGGCCTCCTACCCTGGCGGTCTGATAGAAACTGTCCGTCTATGAAAATCAATCACTGCTTCGAACTCTATCAGCCAATCCATGCCTAGGATGAGATCGAATCCCGACATCGGCAATACCACTAAATCTTCTTGGACTGCATGATCCTGGAACATCATCGTCAATCCCTGAACCACACTGGTCGTCGTCAACTCCTCTCCTGATGGGACCGTCACTGCAAAAGCCACACCCAAGCTCTCCGGTGTAATACCCATCCTCTGTGTGAACACAATCAAAATAAACGAGTGGGTCTCCCTAAGTCTAGTAATGCAAGGGTAATAACACCAAGCACACGAATCTCGCCTGAAACGGACACAACACACAGGAATGCGTTTATAGTTAAGCTAGGTCTCGACAAGTAGTTCATATGCCTAACACATATTCTAGGTTAGCTAGCCCTAGTGTCCAAGATCGCATAGAAGTCCTAGAAGGCATACAGCTCCTGTGAGGATTGAGAAGTTAGATTTGTGATTAATTGATGGGATTTTGGATTAATCATGTATATTTTGAGGAATTTGCGAACGGGATGAAGTTCCTGCTGAATTTTTGAGCGTAGCGTTGATTTTGGAGAAACTGGCAGCAGCAGGTTACTGTAGCTCGTGCTGGTGAATTTTGAATCAGCAGAGGTGACGTCATCGTGACGCAAGGAGTGCTGCTGGTTTTGATTTGAAGATTGAAGTTGCTGCTGGTAGAAGTTGTGTGAAGCTTGAGTTGAGCGTGGAAGTGACGCGTGTTAGTCAACATTTTGGAGTGTTGACTATTGATTCAGCAGGTGGCTTTTGGAATCAGCAGATATGTTGACGTAGGAGTGACGTAATACTTGCTGCTGGTAGCGATTTCGTTGTTTTGGTTGCTGCTGATCAGCAGGCGCGCTTGTATAAGAGTGTTGAGAAGCGGTGTCGTTTGATTAAGTGGAAACGCTGCGTTTTGGAGCCTTGTGTTTAGAGATCAGCAGTTGGCAGCTTTGCTTTCGTATATGAAATGGCGTCGTTTGAGTTAGTAGATGCGTCGTCGTTTTGAGTGGCTTCGTGCGACCAGCAGATGGTTTGTTTTGCTTGCGAAAGTTGTTGTCTGCTGATATTTGCTACGGCGTCGTTTTGGTAAGTTAGAACGGTGTCGTTTTGCAGTGTTAGCGCGCGGTTGTTTATTTGTTAGTTGCTGCTGAATTATACAAAAAGGAAAAGAGGGTTGCTGCTGATTGCCTCCTGCTGATTTCTTTGACTGATTTGTATGAATCAGCAGGTGAAATTTGAAGAGGTATATATAGAAGTGTTGATCGAAACTTGATTATTTTGAGCCAGATATCTCTTATCTCTTCTTCTCCCAACCCTCGTCGACTACTGTTCACCGTCACTTTCTTTTGCGATTTGCCGTAGTTTCCAGCCTCCGTTTTTAGAGTTCTTAGTAGCGTTGGAAACCTCTTGAGAAGACCTATCTTTTCCTACCAAATTTTGGAAGCTGTGTTGAGCTGGAGCAAGAACGCGAAACGGCTGAATTGAGCAGTAAGTTGCGCCGTGCGTTTCTATCCTTTGGGTGAGCTTTCTTTCGTTGGTTTGAGCTAAGATATTAGGTATCTTTGGCAGATTTAAGCTTCTAGGAATTTTGAAGGGAAATTGTCGAGGGCTTCTAAGGCAGTAAGCTTGAGTTGTTGCTGGACGTGTCTTTGTTGGGAATCTATTAGGTAATTCGAAGAGGAAAGGTACGATTGAGCAGCCCTTAGCAGTATTGAGCATGAACATGTTTATATTTCAATGTTGTGAAAACCGTGAGTTTGCTGCTATGTGTTTACGTGGAACAGATTGATGGATTGATTGAGTTTTTCATTCTGTTGACACGTATTATGAATTGTATGCTTTATGCATTGATATCGATTGGCATTCATGCATACATCTTGAGCCTGAATTGACAGATTGATTGATTTGATTACCTGATTGGGTGCCACGTTGTGACTGGCCGACTCTTGAGTCGTGCCCGAAAGGTCCAACGCTATCGTCGGAGCGGTGACTGCCGGATACGAGTGTCTACGTCCGAGCTGTGATTGAATTGATTGAGCTGTTTATTCTGGTTGCACGTATTATGAATTGTATGCATTATGCATTGATTTAGAATGGCATTCATGCATACATATTGAGCCTGAATTGACAGATTTGATTTGATAACCTGATTGGGTGCAACATTGTGACTGGCCGACTGTTGGGTCGTGTCCGAAAAGTCCAACGCTATCGTCGGAGTGGTGACTACCGGATTCGAGTGTCTACCACCGAGCTGTGATGGGCTGACGGGCCCCGATGATCACGGACCGACGATTTTCACTGGCTGATTGGCTGTGAGTGGTATAGAGGCTTGATTTGAGTTGCCAGTTGATAAACTGGTCTAGCTATCCGATTTCTTGGTAGCCCTCATGCATTCATAGCATCGATTTATAGCATGTTGCATGTTTACCTGCTTTGATAGCTCTTTGTACTGAGGCTTGACCTCGTATTTGTTTCCTGCTTTGTCTTGTTGGGTCTGTGTGCCCATTTGCAGGAGCTTTAGGTCACCAAGCTGGACAGAGTGGAAGTTCAGCTGGTCGATCCCCTCATCCCTGAGTCCCAGTTTATTTATGATATGTATTGACCCGGGGGATGCCCCGCGTTTTATTGTATTTGGGGGAATCTGTATTTTGAATTGAATTATGTGGTTACTTGTGGTATGAGTTTGATTTAACTTATATTTTGAATATCGAATATTTTGAATGTATGTATTGAAGTTCAGGCCCATGTTATTTCGAAAAATTTTTAAGCCCTGATTTTAAGCTTCCGTGATTATGCGTTTTTATTGTGTTAATCGTTAGTAATTAGCACGGGGCCTGACAACTGCTGATCTCCAAACACAAAGCTCCAAAACGCAGCGTTTTCACTTAATCAAACGACGCCGCTTCTCAACGCTCTTGCAAAAGCGCGCCTGCTGATCAGCAGCAACCAATACAACGCAATTACTACCAGCAGCAATGGATACGTCACGCCTACGTCATCATATCTAACGACATCTCTTGCGAATAGTTCTCAAACCATGTGCTGATCTCTTTTCACTAGCGCATCTGCTGAAACTAATAGTCAACGCTCCAAAATGTTGACTAACACGCGTCACTTCCTCGCTCAATCTCACGCTACGCGCGATGTCTGCCAGCAGCAACTTCAATTCGCACCAAGCCAGCAGATCTTCATGCGTCACGCTGATGTCACCATATCTGCTGATTCCAATTCCACCAGCAGGAGCTACAGTAACTTGCTATCAACAGCTTTGCACCAAAATTTGCTACGATATAATTCTCCAAAAATTCAACGAAACATTCGAAATCAGCTGGAACTTCAATCCTTTCGCAAATTCCTCAAAACACACGTGATTAATCCCAAATAAAATCAATTAATCACTAATCTAACTTCTCAATCCTCACATTCTCCCCAACTTAAGAGATTTCGTCCTCGAAATCAAAGGCAGACACAGGGAAGAACACATCAAACATGCAAATCAGCACCAAAATTCGAAGCAAAAATAAAAAATTTACCTGGAAATTATGCAATCTCAGCGCTCAAACAGGTGAGGCCATTCCTGCCTCATCTTCTCCTCAACTTCCCAGGTTGCTTCTTCTCGGCCATGCTTGCTCCATTGGACCATCACCAACGGAATAATCTTGTTCCTCAGCTGTTTCTCCTTCCTATCCA
>KV000358.1:149780-160322 GCA_001598015.1 Dorcoceras hygrometricum | reverse complement strand
GTTCGACACTTAGAAATATTTTGAACCAGCCATATCTTATCTCTTCTTCTCCAACCCTCGTTGATCTACTGTTCACCGTCACTTTCTATCGCGATTTGCCGTTGATTCCGACCTCCGTTTTTAGAGTTTCCGTTTTTAGAGTTAACCTCTTGAGAAGACCTATCTTTTCCTACCAATTTTTGGAAGCTGTGTTGAGCTGGAGCAAGAACGCGAAACTGCTGAATTGAGCAGTAAGTTGCGCCGTGCGTTTCTATCCTTTGGGTGAGCTTTATTTCGTTGGTTTGAGCTAAGATATTAGGTATCTTTGGCAGATTTAAGCTTCTAGGAATTTTGAAGGGAAATTGTCGAGGAAGCTTCTAAGGCAGTAAGCTTGAGTTGTTGCTGGACGTGTCTTTGTTGGGAATCTGTTAGGTAATTCGAAGAGGAAATGTACGATTGAGCAGCCCTTAGCAGTATTGAGCGTGAACATGTTTATATTTCAATGTTGTGAAAACCGTGAGTTTGCTGCTATGTGTTTACGTGGAACAGATTGATGGATTGATTGAGTTTTTCATTCTGTTGACACGTATTATGAATTGTATGCTTTATGCATTGATATCGATTGGCATTCATGCATACATCTTGAGCCTGAATTGACAGATTGATTGATTTGATTACCTGATTGGGTGCCACGTTGTGACTGGCCGACTCTTGAGTCGTGCCCGAAAGGTCCAACGCTATCGTCGGAGCGGTGACTACCGGATACGAGTGTCTACCGCCGAGCTGTGATGGGCTGATGGGCCCCGATGATCACGGACCGATGATTTCCACCGGCTGATTGGCTGTGTGTGGTTTAGAGGCTTGATTGAGTTGCCAGTTGATAGACTGGTCTAGCTTTCCGATTTCTTGATAGCCCTCATGCATTCATAGCATTGATTTATAGCATGTTGCCTGTTTATCTGCTTTGATAGCTCTTCGTACTGAGACTTGACCTCGTATTTGTTTCCTGCTTTGTCTTGCTGGGTCTGTGTGCCCATTTGCAGGAGCTTTAGGTCACCAAGCTGGGCAGAGTGGAAGTTCAACTGGTCGATCCCCTCATCCTTGAGTCCCAGTTACTTATGATATGTATTGAAACGGGGGATGCCTCGTGTTTTATTGTATTTTGGGGGATCTGTATTTTGAATTGAATTATGTGGTTACTTGTTGTCGGAGTTTGAGTTAAATTATATTTTGAGTATTGAATATTTTGAATGTATGATTTGAAGTTCAGGCCCATGTTATTTCGAAAAATTTTAAGCCCTGATTTTAAGCTTCCGTGATTATGCGCTTATTTATGTGTTAATCGATAGTAATTAGCACGGGGCCTGACAGTTCCACTAAGTTAAACCAGTCTAAGGCATGAATCTCCTAGTAGAGTTCTACTCAGCATGAAATCTGGTTACAATAAACACTAAACTCAAAATCATAGAAATGGAGGAAATCGTAAAGAAGAATACCCATAAGCAAAGTAGTATCCGGATCTGCCGCCTCTGCCAGCATCACGAAGACACGACCCGTGGTCTGTCTCTTCTTCGGGCAATCCCTGGAAATGTGTCCCTATTCCTTGAAATGAAAGCACTTCCCTGATCCTACCATACATGGTCCGGGATGCTGCTTGTTGCACTCCTTGCAGGTCGAATATCCTCCGGGCTTAGGGGCACTGGCCCCCTGCTGCTGTGGCCTCTGCTGGCCCTGTGGTCTATGCGGCTGCTGTCCCTGCTGAGTAGGGCCCTTAGAAGGCCCCTGAAACGGTCTCTTCGCCGGTGGATGCGAAGACTGGACCCTGACGGGCGGCTGCATCTGCCTCTTCCTCTGATAGTCCTCCCTCATGTCCTTCCGACCCCTCTCGGACCGGTAAGCCCTGTTCACTGCCGCCATATAGGTCTCCACGTCCTCCATGTTGACATCATGGCGGATGTCAGGTCGCAGTCCATCAGTAAACTGCCTCAGCTTCTCACTCTCTACGTCGTGGGTAGAAAGGGGCATCCCCGCTCAAATCGCTGGACATACTCTGCAAAGGATTTGTCTCCCTGTCGGAGACTCATAAACTCCCGAATCAGCTGGCTCCGGGCATCCACAGTAAAGTACTTCTAAAAGAAGACCTTCTTGAACTCTTCCCACGTCAAGCTCTCCAGATGTAGTCCAACCACTGTGCCCTTCCACCAAAGAGCGACATCTGCCTTCAGCATAAAAATCGCACAACGGACCTTGTCAGCGTCCGTCAGACCCATGAAATCATAGATAGTCTCCATGGATCGGATCTGTCACGCCCCGAGACCGAGACTCATGACATCGGCAATATTAAACAATTTAAAAATTGTAAAAAATTAAGCCATCATAGCATAGCTCAAACCAGTCTATTACAATATCCAAAATAATAGCGTTTTCACATCGGAAAATCAGAAAAATAGCGGAAGCGAAAAAATTTAAAATGTAACTACATCAAAAAAATGAAATCTTCACCAGTCCCAGAACTGATCTTGTTCTTCTTCTTCTACCTGCTCTTCATTCTTATCTTGGTGGAGAAGTAAGGGGTGAGTGTTTGGGGAAACACTCAGCAAGTGGGGGATACCATTCGAGCATACAAAATATACTTATACATATACTGAATAACAGATTTCAGAACAGAGCTTAGATAGAACAGAGCATAGCATAACCGAGCAAAGCATAGCATAACAGAGCATAGCATAGCATAACAGAGCATAGCCTGACAGATAGCACTGATGATTACTTCGTGTCTATGGTTTACTGATCAGTCCCTAAGTTTTACTCCTCTAAGGGGTCGAGGCCATTAGTTACACCAAGTAACCCAGAAATCCAAAAATATTCCGTAAACCCATATAACGACAGAATTGTGTTTATGGTTTACTGACCAGTCCCTAAGTTTTGCTCCTCTAAGGGGTCGAGGCCATTAGTTACACCAAGTTCCGAAATATTTCATAGACCCAAATAACGATAGTAAAAATCAGTGCAAGCGGAGTTTGAATGAGATAAAACCATCTGAACAAAAGGTGCTCGAACAGTAGACGAAGAACTGAACTTTCGAAATGAATATAGATAATATAACCAACGAAATACATATTAGCAAAAGCCCGCTTACCAATTCAAAGTTTGTTTTTTACGTGAACTGAGCGAAGCCTGAAGTCTGGTTTACGAATATGGGGTGAAGTCTGGTAGTACGAATCCTGCTGTTTGAACGAAGTCCGGCAGTAACTCGATTGCACGAATTCTTCCTAAGTCTCGCACCTGCTGGTTCGTCGCTTGCACAGAACTTTGGCTAAGAATCTGCTAGAATTTCTGCAGCACTTTGTCGCGAAGAAATGTTGCTTTTCTGACTGTGGATTTCGAAATGGTGTGAGGAATTCTGTGGTCGTCCTCTGGTATTTATAGGCGCAGCGGTGAGGAAGTCGAGCGTCCGCCATTAAGGCCCTTAATTCCTATCATTACGTTGACTGTTACTCGCGCATGATTTACGAGTGTTAATTGGCCATTAATTCTCTCAATTCGACGGTTACTGCGTTAATTCGGCCTTGTACGCGTGAGAAATCTTTTCGAATTTCCACGGGTGGAGTTTTCTGTTCAAGAATATTGCTTCGCGTCGAGCAAATCCGAATTTTTCGTGGAGAAGATGAAGTCTGCGTCGTTGCTGAATTTGCGTTGCTGCTGAATTCGTTACTGGTTATATTTAAGTAATACGCCTGCTGAAATCTTGCAACAGCTGATTCAAGATAACTGTGACTACCTGCTGGTTTGATCATCGCACAAGCCATCTGCTGAATCTTTAGCGCGAAGGCAAAACGCTGTCGTATCGACTTCTTCAAACGACATCGTCTTGCTATCGCTAAACTTCAAGTACCATCTGCTGGATTTAACTAATCCAAACGACATCGTAAGGGTTACGTCAGCATCGCTTCCACCTGCTGGTTCTCCAGTCGCAACGCATTACTCACAATCCCCTCGCTGCTGGTTCCAAAACGCAGCGTTTCAACTTAACGAAACGACGTCGCTCCACTTCTTCGACTGTTTTCCAAAACCCGCAGCTGGTCACTCTTAACTCGCGCATCTGCTAATCCAGCAGTCAATCCCTCAAAACAATTGACCGACACGTGTCGCTTTCTCGAACACTCTCGCGCTAGCAGCAACCTCTACGATCGAAACGACGACGTATCATCCCTTGCGCTCCAGTAACCAATTTAACGTGCAACTGCTGGTTCTTCGTAACGACGGCGTTTTACTCTCGCGCCATCAACTGCTGAATTTTCGACCACCTGCTGATTTTTGACCAGCAGGTAAATATTTTTTTTTTTTTGAAGCTGAATTTTTGGGTTTTCACAGGATCCACTCCTCAGCAACGAGTGGGTCGGTGGTACCGGTGAACTCCTTAGGCCCCTACTTGCGGAACCTCTCAGCAATATCTTCCTCATGCGTCTTCCCGGGTCGCTCCGTCTGACGCTCCAATAGCCTAGTAATCCCGGCTAACATCTCCACGTTAGCCCTCTCAAACGGCGTCATCTGGGGTGGTGGAGGAGGAGGATGCAAGTCGTCATCCTGCTGCTTCTCTCTATTGTGACGGGGAGGCATTGTTCTCGTACACCAAAACCTTATAACGTAAATCTAAGTGTATGACTAGGCGTCTAACCCTTAAAATCTAAGGTAAAGATAACATGCAACATGCAACATAAACATAAATCATAAAATAAAACTCACAAACTGGCAGTGCGACTTCCGAGCTCCATGCAGCAGGCTAGTACCCCACCGGAACCACCGCTCTGATACCAAGTTGAAACAAACTAAACCTCTAGAATTGTTTTTGAAAGCAGATGTGGAATAAACATTTAGTAAAAGCTATAAATAAAAACCATAGCTTAAAGCATTAAAAATATCATCTCGACATCCGATTAAAAACTAACTGCAAGTATCGACAGTCCACATCGCACATGCTAACGTAAAATCAGAGTAATTAAAAACTGTTTGCGGAAAATTGAACATGTCTAAAAGCAAAGGCATAAAATAACTGAGTGGTCATGGGGTAGCAGCCGCAGCGGAGCATCAGACGTCCTCACCGCCGGTCGGAGTAATATCATCATCATCATGCTCACCGAGCCATTTAAACCTAGTGAGCCTAAAGGCCCAGCATGCTCTATCCGCTACTAACAAAGTACATATAATAAAACCACATGCAGGCACATAAGTATAGGAACATAATTTCATGACATGTGTGTTTGAAAGATCTTAAACGTTAAATCATACAGAAGTCATACATACTTCACCGTATATCATATATATAAGGCATGGCATCATAGCATAACTTAAAAGAACATGTGAGTCGTATCCATGATGTGAGAGCCATAATTCTATTGATCAATCTATAAAACAACGTACGTGGCGGTGTGGTCCACCCCGATGTCACACGAGGATCCCTATATGTCACACCTCTGTGCTGCCACTTCACCATGATTTCACACATGGATCCATAAGCTCATACATTAACAGGGGATCCCCGGGCCCGGCTACCCGGCTAACTCCCATCATTAAACTTTGCCCCACAACACATCAATCCCTCAAAATATTTTTCATTCATGCCTTAACATAACTTAAACTTTCATGATGCATGCTTTCATAAAATCGTGCAACTAAAAAAAAGATCTTGGCCCATCAATATATATTTAATTTCCTTAAAACATTTCATAGTCAATACATAGCAAAATATGTATATAATTAAATATACATTCATGGGTCTACGCATTATTTTCCTCTACCCGGTCAAGGACTGGTTCAAACGACTGGCCCACTAATTCTAAGCCCAAGGCCTCCACTAGACTTAAAATAATACTAAGCCCAACTCAAACTGGCCCAACAACAAAGAATCAACCGTTTAAAATCATTTGAAGGACTCGGCCCAACACCGTCAAAACAGGCTTAAAACTCATTTAAAATATCGGCCCAAAATCCCTCAATTTGGCTTAAAATCAAATTTAATTAAAAATTTAGCAAATTAAAATAAATTTTGACTTAAAATCATTGACCCGAAATCATTTTGACCAAGAATAAATTTTAACTTAAAAAGTTGACTTGACCCGATAAAAATGACTCGGAATTTAAAAATAAAATTACCCCAAAAATAAAATAACTCGGACCGGACTTAAGATATTTGACCAGAGACTCGACCTACTGGACCCGGCCCAATTGAACCGACCCATCGGCCCAACCGAACCGGCCCAAACCAAACACCAAACCATAGCCACACGCACACACGCACTTCATGCAATGCCGCTGCGACCAGCAGCCAGTCATCGCGCTCGACCTCCTTGCTACGGCCACCATGGTCGGAGCCCTTCTGGCTGGACCACCCCCAGGTCCAGGCGGTTCTAACGTGACCATCCATGGCCCCAATGTTGGCGTACAATGGCGGATCCGGATCCCGTTTCCCGGGGCCACAGCGGAAATAAAAATTGCCCCGAGAAACGTTCAATACATTCAAATCCAATTCTATAAACATTCATAGGGTGTTCATAGAATCGTTACCTTGCTGGCGTCTAGGCGCCTGGCTCCGACCAGTTTCACGAGGAAACGGGCACTTCAAACGGTAGGCGGCGGTAGATCGTCAATCAGGTCCACGACCGGAAACAATCTTCCTCCGTCAATATGCACTAGAAGATCTGACGGATTTTAGCACGAACGGATTCTCCTCGTCGTGATGATCGAAACAAGTACGATCACGCGAAAAACCGGGCGACGGCGACGGCGGCCGACGGCGATGGGCGGTCGGCGGCGGCGTGAGTCGTGTGGGAGAGGGTGGGTGGCTATGAGCGTTAGGTTGTATATAGTGTATGTCTCATGGTAGCCCTAGGTCTAATTAAATAAGTGATGGGCTTGAACCGGCCCAATGGACTTGGGTTAGGCCCAGGTCCATATGAACATTCTGTTCATTTAAATCACTGTGGTTTCATCATAACTCCGATCGACGATCAGATCGGACCGATCGACTCAGTTTCCAAAACTGAATATTATGATGCGAAAACAATTTGTCAGACCACCAAGACCAAAATGACAGTTATGCCCCTCAACTTTGGGAAATCGCAATTTGACCCTTGTTGACTTTTAGGAAGTCGCACTCCCTAAAATCCTCCTCCTATGCTCAACACATTGAGCTCAATTTCCATGCGGGAATCATGAATCCAGTACTTGTGTGACCCTCAATGGTTCAGGGATACAGCTAGCCGTGGGCCCACAACCATTGTGGCTCCGAAATCACAATTTCGGACTTGCCCACTTGTGTGACCCTCAATGGTTCAGGGATACAGCTAGCCGTGGGCCCACAACCATTGTGGCTCCGAAATCACAATTTCGGACTTGCCCAACGGATCATGGTAAAGCGCCTAGCAACATCGCGCCATGATCCCCTAGGTATCACTGATAGTGCCTGCAAGAACCAGTTGGTCGTGGTTAGCGTACAGTACGGTCCTTTCAACACATATATCCCGATCAGATCAACGACCATTGGTAAATCGAGAGTTGCTAAAGATATGATAGCCATGCATACATCTTGGAGATCGAATAGTGACATCGCGAGTGTTACTAGGTAAACCCATTTACCTAAAACACATCCAGTACTCTGGCCAGAGATTTATACACTATTATCCCCTCAGATAGCATAGGATATCCACGCATGAGAGCGAGCGGTGAATCCTCGACAACGAAGCATCGACTCCTATATGCATCGGGACCTCACCCAATCCCGCCGCCTAACGACCCCAAGTGAGTCGGCAAACGGGTCAAAGTGAGGCGCCTATCATGTAGAGTATCAATGACGTTTCGAGTAGTGAGGACTAATCAGTACAACAAAGACCTCGGACTTATCCACTCGACAAGTGGTAACCACTTGGAAAGTCCGAACGAGGGTAGTTCGATAGATCACCAGGTCCCTATCCATCTGCATGCTCAGAACATCACAATGTTCACTACCAATGAAACATGGTACTTCGCATCGCAGATGGTAGTCTCAAGCTCGGGCGGCCTTATCCTCATTTTGACGGCCCAATCGACTAGGAACGTGTTCAGAATACACAGTGACTATTAGATGTATTTCATGATAGCCATCATATCCACTATCATATCTAACATACACTGTGGTGCATTCTAGGTCTTTATCCAACACAATTGTTAACATTATATAACATAATGAAAATAAAGAACGCCATAAATAAATGCGAATAACATATATAAAGATTGTCATATACAAGAGTCAATAAAACCCACACGCCACAAGTTGGCTAGTTGGGCATCTACTCTAACACCCAACTGAGCACGCACTAAGGAGAACGACCCATACAAAGAGGGCGCACGGCGCTGCGCTGAAGCACGCAACGCATGGTGTTCTCATTCTAGCCGATGGTTCGCCCGACCTCTCAAAAATATGGGCCAATCCTAGCCTTCCTCAAGACCCCCTTGAACCACCTAATGACGAGCCAAGGTCCCTTAGAAAGCCCCTAAACCGAAGCCATGCAAGAAAGATTCGAAATCGTGAGATGCAACGTGTGAGAATTCATGAACATGATCATATGAGTAAATCTGAAACATTCATGAAAAAGCCATGCATACTCTTTGTAAAAACAGTATATTATGATCTAAATGGTGAGAAAAGAAAGAATAAAACATGACTTGATCGAAAAAGAAGCGAAGATACGCGTTACCGGAGCGGAGGACAATTGAGAAGACCAACACATTTGAGTTTCTGTCAAACCTTGCAAGTTTCGGCCACTAGGGGGGAAGAAGAGGCTGAAGTCGGCTTATGAGTGGGGAGGGTTAGGTTAATTTTCGAAATAGTAGAGAAGGGTGAGTGAAAAGTATACAAAAAAAGCCTTTCCACCTTGTTTTATTAAGGAAATAAAAGACCTATTCCAATTAAAAAGGCTTAAAATATGTAAAGTTCAGACTTCAAGCCTTTTTATTTTCGTAATATAAGGCCTCTCAAATTTTAAAGTGTAGTAAAAGTCATAAAAATAGCCAGTATAGGCGAAAAACGGGTCCCCCTCGGTAAGCGTGCATAAAATCTCATTTTTTTGGAAATGGTGCATAAAATAAAAATATTTTGCTTTAAAATATGTCTAAGGGCTAAAACATTAAAATATTTTCGATTTGGTCGTCTCCGGACTCGTCCCCGCTTACCGGTCTCAAACCGTACCGTAAAGTGACATGCACAAAGTAACGCATAAAATCATCATATAATCACATAAATGACATGAAAATCATAATAACATAAGGTTTTTCCCCCTATTCATGCATTCAATTCAACGTAATTAGGATTTCTGGGCGTTACAAGAATCACACGCTCTAGCTCTCTACGACTCCTCTACTCCAGTCGCCAACGGCCACAAAATGGGTACTAAGATGAAATTCTCAAAAAGACGCTTCCAATGGCAGCACTCTTGCTCAAATTTGACCAGTCAAAATCCGAAAATCTTTATTGATGACATCTTGGTTTACTCGAAGACTCCGAGGGAGCACAAGGAGCACTTGGAAATGGTTCTTCAGAGGTTGAGAGAGCAGCAGTTGTATGCGAAATTTTCCAAGTGTGAGTTTTGGTTAGATCGTGTTGTATTTCTTGGCCATGTCATTTCAGCGGATGGCATTTCTGTGGATCCCAGTAAAGTGGATACTGTTAATTTCAGGTATCTCAGTCCAAATGTGTCTGAGATTCGCAGTTTCTTAGGTCTGGCTGGCTATTATCGTCGCTTCATTGAGGGATTCTCTAGTATAGCGAAGCCGATGACCCAATTGACCCAGAAGGATAGGCGGTTTGTTTGGACTAAGCAGTGTGAGAATGCGTTTCAGCTGCTTAAGGAAAAGTTGACTACTGCGCCTGTGTTGGCTCTGCCGTCCGGTTCAGGTGGTTTCGTTGTTTGTTCTGACGCTTTGCTTAATGGATTGGGTTGTGTGTTGATGCAGAATGGTAGAGTCATTGCGTATGCCTCGCGGCAATTGAAACCGCACGAAACTCGTTACCCAGTTCATGATTTGGAGTTAGCAGCGATGGTCTTTGCGTTAAAGATCTGGCTTCACTACCTGTATGGCGAGCAGTTTGTGGTGTACTCCGACAACAAGAGTTTGCAGTATCTGTTTTCGCAGCCTGACTTGAACATGAGACAGCGTCGGTGGATGGAGCTGCTTAAGGACTTTGATTGTGAAATTAAATACAAGCCTGGTAAGTCGAACGTAGTGGCTGATGCTTTGAGCAGGAAGACTAGTGAGATGTACAACGAGGCAAGCATCTCACTAGCCTTCCTGCTCAAAGCATCAGCCACTACGTTCGACTTCCCAGGCTGGTATATAATTTCACAATCAAAGTCCTTTTAAGGACTTTGATTGTGAAAGTAAATACAAGCCTGGTAAGTCGAACGTAGTGGCTGATGCTTTGAGCAGGAAGACTAGTGAGATGTACAACGAGGCAAGCATCTCACTAGCCTTCCTGCTCAAAGCATCAGCCACTACGTTCGACTTCCCAGGCTGGTATTTAATCTCACA
>KV000358.1:122829-136052 GCA_001598015.1 Dorcoceras hygrometricum | reverse complement strand
TTGCTAGACGCGTTTACCATGATCAGTTCGGGTAGTCCGGAATTGTGATTCCGGAGCCACAATGGTTCGTGGGCCCACGGCTAGCTGTATCCCTGAACCATTGAGGGTCACACAAGTACTGGATTCGAAACTCCCACACGGATACTCAGCTCAATGTGTTGAGCACGAGAAGAGGATTTCGGGAAGTATGACTTCCTAACGGTCAACAGGGGTCAAACCGGGATTTGACTCTGTTGAGGGGCAAAACGGTAATTTTGCTATTTGGGGCTAGATGAACTGAAAAATTGTTTTTCACATCATAACATTCAGTTTTGGAAACTGAGTCGATCGGTCCGATCTGATCGGCGATCGGAGTTACGATGAAGTCGCAGCGATTTATATCGTCATTTGGACTCGGGCCCGTTGGACCGGCCCAAGTCCAACATTAAGTCTATATATGTCTAGACTTAATTGAGAGACACAGAGATTACAACAATTCATTAGTCACTTAACCTAACCCTAAGCATAGCCGCCTCCCTCCTCACTCTCCAAGCGCCACCGCCGCCGCCGCCGTGCGCCGCCGCTGCCGCCGCAACTTCGCCGGAAATTTGTTCCGGCCAGTTCGACGTGGAGAATCCGATCGTGCTGATCTCGTCAGGACTTCTAGTGCAGTCTGACGAAGGAGCCTCGAGTCTGGTCGTGGACCGGATTGACGAATCTACCGCAATCAACCGAGAAGCGCCGGGTTCTTGAAACACCGGTTGGAGCCAGGCACAAGTGCCAGAGAGGTAACTCGTTAAAACACCCTATGTATGTTGATACGTAGATCTGTTTTGATTATTCGTATTGATCGCATCCCGGTAAAATTTTTGTTCTTCCGCTGCCTGCCGGGGTGCGGATCCGGACCAATCCCAACACTATGCTTTCAATAAGATCTTCCGCTGTAGCTCACTTCTGACTAACTGTTCACGAATGGTCAACTCAGATGTCAACGCTGACGTCACTACTTCTGAACTTCAACATAGAGATGACATCACGAGTTCTGAAAATTTCAACCCAATATGCGATAGTCGACCCAACATCTGAATTATGCGAAACTATTAAAACCTACAACTTACTGACTGTCCAGATGTAACTTATGAATTTAGCACTTGGTATTTTTGTTATCACCAAAACTAATAAATTTTACCTTAACAATTTCCCCCTGTTTGGTGATGACAAAACTTAGCTGCCTTATGACTTATAAAAGATGTAGGCAAGAGAGCTTAAATTCATGCTGAAATATATAAATTTCATTACTGAACACTGTACAAAAGATTTGTACAACAAAGGCTGAAATAAATAAAATCTACTACTGATTCTTCGCAAACAACCACCAATCAGCGCTCTTATTATACGTTCCACTAGCACTACTGCTACCAGATCCCCTATGCGTTGAAGAACTCCTTCTATCATCTCTTTGGCCACTTGCACTAGAACCGCCTCCACCACCTCCTCGGTTTCCATTACCCCCACTGGGTCTATTTGGATCATCAGGCGGCGGTTGAGGTCGGCGGCTGCTACTTCCTTCCCCCTTTTTGTCATTACCACGATTAATATAGGCAACGAGTTCACCCAATTTAGAGGAAAGGTTGTTATAATTTTCCTGTGCTTGCGCACGAAAATCCAGTTGTTCGCCTCGAAGAGTAGCAAGCCTTTCATCCATGTCTTCTATGATGGCCTTTTGCTATTTCGCCTCTTTGAGAGCATCCGCTTTGTCTGTTGATAAAATGGCAGTTTGAGTGCGAACAGCTTTTAGACCAAGGGAGAGGGAATTTGTGTCATTGTGAGATTCCTGCCGGATGCCTGTGAGCAAACGATGAAATGATTGATTCTGCTGATAAAAAGCTTCAAGAATGGTTGTCTCAGGCTTTTTGATTTTGTCAAGAACTTCGCTATGAGAATCAACCAATCTCCTAGATTCCTTTGATTGAAGAGAGATAACTCGAGACATAGAAGTCCGTAGATCAGTAAAGGATCTGAAACAGCAGGTGGTAGGGAAAAATGAACAGCAGTAGGGGTAGATTCACCAGCAGTTGTAGTGCCCTGAAGAATGTTATCTGAAAAATGCATAGAAGAAGTAGAAGATGAACTCTGATTGGGAGGAGAAGAAACAAAATCTGTAGGAACTGAATCTAAGATCTGTATGCGGTAAGAAACATTATCAACAACTCTTCTTGGAATGCTGAAGACTCCCAAAATTTGTCCTACTGGGACGATATCTGTACAAACAGTAAAACTTCTAACTGGTTTCAAACACCCAAACATAGAATATCGCAAAACCTCTGTACATACTCTATACCAACCCCAAGTTTTAATATAAGACGATTAAGAGTCCAAACACTGTTCTGGCTGAAAAAATAAGCAAATTGGGGAGAGATCTGGAATGGAAATATGAGCGGGCAGAGAAGACTAAATCGAAGAAACACACTTAATGCATTTACAAACCAATCGATCAAATCCTTCCTCAACTACCCATTCTCCTTCAATTTTCTGTATATTTCTGAGCCAATTGGTAGAGAAGATTGTCTTGTGATTTCACGGAATATAGAAACCACATTCAAGATTGGGTTCCTCAAACAACATTGAACTAACTGGCCTTGTCCACTCCAATCCATGAGCGTTCATTTGCCTTAGCAAATTCCTAAATGCCTCTTGATGAGCTGCGGAAAGAAGATCCAGAGTCCGTTGATCAATAGCAGTAGTTGGTATCTCGAGGACAAGATTAGTTCGCCGTGATACCACAAACACATCTAATAGTCACTGTGTATTCTAAACTCGTTCCTAGTCGATTGGGCTGTCAAAATGAGGATAAGGCCGCCCGAGTTTGAGACTAGAATCTGCGATGTGACGTACCACGTTTCATTGGTAGGGAACATTGTGATGTTCTGAGCATGCAGATGGATAGTGACCTGGTGATCTGTCGAACTACCCTCATTCGGACTTTCCAAGTGGTTACCATTTGTCGAGTGTATTAAGTCCGAGGTTTTGGTTGTATAGATTAGCCCTCATTACTCAAAACGTCATTGAGGCTCTACATGGTAGGTGCCTCACTTTGACCCGTTTACCGACTCAGTTGGGGTACTCAGGTGACTGGGTTGGGTGAGGTCCCGATGCATGTAGAAGTCGATGCTTCATTGTCGAGGATTCACCGCTCGCCCTTGTGCGTGGATATCCTATGCTATCTCAGGAGATAATAGTGTGACAAATCTCTGGCCAGAGTACTTGATGTGTTTTAGGTAAATGGGTTTACCTATTAACAAATGCGTGTCACTATTTGATCTCCAAGATGTATGCATGGTTATTGGATCTCTAGCGACTCTCGATTTACCAATGGTCGTTGATCTGATCGGGATATTTGTGATGAAAGGACCGTACTGTACGCTAACCATGACCAACTGGTTCTTGCATGCACTATCAGTGATACCTAGGGGATCATGGGGCGATGTTGCTAGACGCTTTACCATGATCCGATGGGTTAGTCCGAAAATGTGGTTCAGAGTCACAAATGTTGTGAGCCCATGACTAGCTGTATCCCTGAACCATTGAGGGTCACACAAGTAATGGTTTCACAATTGCCGCATGGAAATTAAGCTCAATTTGTTGAGTATAGGAGGAGGAAAGATGGAAGTGCGACTTCCTAAAATTAAAAAGGGTCAAAATGCAATTTCCCTAAGTTTGGACTAGTTTGACTATCCTTAAAGCTTACAGGGGCCAAACTGCTATTTTGGATTAGGTGGTCCGAAAAATTATTCTCACATCATAATTCTCAGTTTTGTACACTGTGTAGATCGGTCCGATCTAATCGTCGATCGGGATTATGATGGAGCCACAGTGATGGACTTGAAACCAATGTTCACCCTGGGCCTGGGCCCGACCCAAGCCCATTAAGCTGGTTCAAGCCCATGGAAAATATATAAATAGGAGCACAGGGGTATTCATTTGATTCGTACCAAATGCTCCTCAGCATATAATTCTTCCTTCCTCTCCTCTCCTCCCCACGCCGCCTCCGCCGTCGCCGCCCGCCGCCGTCGCCGTCGGAAATTCGTTCCGACGAGGAGATTCCGTCCGTGAAATCTTCGTCGAGTTTTCTAGTGCAGACCGGCGAAGGAATTGGAATTCCAGTCGTGGGCCGGATTAGGAGGCCAACAACCGCCAACCGTTGAAGTGCCGATTTCCTCGTGAAATTGGTCGTAGCCAGGCGCCTAGGCGCCAGCAAGGTACTGTTCTAAACATCCTATGAATGTTTATGAATTGATTTACAGGTGTATTGACCGTTCCCGGGCTCCAAAATTTCAAATATTCCGCTGCGCCCCAAAAGCGGGATCCGGATCCGCCGTTGCGCCAACAGTGGTATCAGAGCCTTGGCTCGGATCTGTCAATACATCAATTTGTGCCTGAATTGCATCAGATCTCAATTTTTCAAAAAACAAAAATAAAAATTTCTGTCGCCTCCGCCGCATCGCCGCATCGCCGCATCTCTCCCGTCGCGCACGGTGTGCTCACCCACCGCGCGCATATCGCAAAGGGGATCGCGGGATCGTGCGCACATCCCTTGCGCACATCGCGGCGGCCGTTGCGCACGCTGGCCAGTAACCGTGTGCACGCGTTGCGCACACGCGTGAAGCACGGTTGCTACACGCGTGCGGGCGGCGGCGGTTTCGGGGCGGAGATGCGGCGGAGGTTTTTGATTTTTAGGTTTTTTCCGGGCCTGTTCCGGGCGGCCCGAGGGGTTTTTGGGCAAATATTTGATATTGGACTTTTTGGTCGGACCAAAATTAATTTTTGACATTTTTGAGATATTGGACCTATAATTGTTTTAAGCCTAAATTTGATGCAATTAAAATAAACTAATTTTTGTACATTTTTGAGATATTGGACCTATAATTGTTTTAAGCCTAAATTTGATGCAATTAAAATAACAAAAATTAAGATTTTATTTTTAATATATGATTTTATATTTAAAATATGATTTTGTTGGATAAAATCAAATTTGATTTGATTAGTTTTATTTATGTCGATTAATTGAGTTAATTGAATAGATAATGTTTGGGATGATCGAGAGCCATGCCCAATGTGTTAGGTGTATGCTAGGTTTTTACAATTTTTGGTTGTAATATTGTTGATATCATTTCAAAGTGGGCCTGTTTGTGGCCCGTTCCCACCCCTTTAAAATATATCCCTATTTGTCATGGTTATTTAAATGTAAATATTAGACTTAGTGGGAGGATAATTTTGAAGATGGTGGAGATGATGATGAAAGATATTGAAGATCGAAGACTTGTAAAACTGGAAGCTTATGTAATAGGATTGCATTTGTGTCAGGCCTGGTGCTCACAACAGAGTAAAATCACACAAACACAAGCGGAAACTACTAAAAAGCGGGTAAAATTTTTTGCTTTTGGCCTGACGGTTTAAAACGATATAATTAAAAATAGTACGATACTCAAAGTAATCCCAGTTTAACAACAACTAACAAAACAAAGGCTACACGCCCACAATAACCAATACAGCATAACATGTATCAGACACCTGGTAACAACCACAACCGAATATAACAAGATACAACCAAAAGCACAGGGCATCCCCTGGCTAACAATACTGATACATATAAATATGCTATATGCTACTGGGATACTCTAACCACCTCATGGGGCACCTCTAGCTGGGTCAGCACCACGACCAGCTGAATAACCTGGAAAACCTGAACAACACAACAGGCAAGGAAACAACCCATCCCAATAGGGACATGGGGTCAAACCCCAGTACGGAGAGCAACTGAAACAGCTAAAGAAAAGCATAAGATAAAATGCAGATGCTATGCATGAGACACTGAAAAACCGCTGAAGGCTACAACCAAAAAGGGAGCAAAGGAACTCAAACATAGCTCCATAGAATCTGCAACAAACGGTGGCCACGGGGTGTGTTCAAAGTGTGGTAATGAGCCGCTCGCCTTGACACTACACCCGAATACCAGATGCATCAAACAACTCTACCTGTTGTTGCCTCGCCCATGAACTGTGGTAGTTAACCACTCGGCGCATGGTGTCTATAAAACCCAGCAGGGAGATGAGAGTGTGGTATCGCCGCTCGCCCTCGCACCCTGGTAAGAATAAAACAACAACAATACAACAAGATACCAAGCAAGGGATCTTAAATATGCGTGAACAAATGCGTGTATGAAATTCACATAAAACAGCTAGCATAAACATCGATGCACATCAAGCAATACACAGCCATGTTCACCAAAACATCCCAGCAGCCTCACATTATATCTCACGCAACTTCCTAGCTATCACAAGCTCAAATACGTACCTGATTCGTGCAACAATTACCACAATTCAAGCCTCGAGAGATCTGAATCCAACATGTTAAACATAAGCAAGATCTCAGGCATTACACAACAAAACTCACGGCCACCCAAAGAAAGTCACGGCTGGAATCTATACACTTAAAACCAGTGCTCAATTCTAACCATACAACTTAATAGGAAGCTCACTTCAAGGCTAGGAACAAGATCCCATCACAATTTCGAAAGGCTACCTGAACAGCGAAATACACGCACGAAAACAGCAACTTCGTGCTTTTGCTCCAGCCAACGACAACCTCCAAAATTGGTATGAGATGAAAGAGCTTCTCGAGAGGAGTCCAATGCTACATCAAACGTGCAAAACGATGGCCGGAATCGATGGGAATTCGCCGAAGAAGCTCACGGTGAAAAGTAACCCGAGGGTTAGAAGCGAAGAACGAAATTGAGAGAAAATTTGCTGTATGGAATTTGTTGCAATAATTGAAGGTCAAAGCTTCCAATAAATACACACGTGAAAGCTGGTTAAAAAGTCCACCGACAAAACCAGACGATGCACTACTAAAATCCCAACCAGCAGTTACAAAACAAACCAACGGTTGGTCGCTGCTTACGACTGGTCCTCATACACAAAATATGGTATCTTACACAAGCAGCAGCTGGTCGCTAACCCAACGCCTGGATTTCCTAACAACCAAAAGCTGGTACCAGACGTCGCGTTCCAAATTAAATCAAATGGCGTCGCATCAACTTAACCAAACGACAACGCATAACTCACGTCATCATTTCTGCCAACAGCTGGTCACCCAAAACCAGCGACTGGATTTCTCAAACAACGCAACATATCCTTGTAACTGGTACCAGCCGCGATATCCAAAACGCTGCGTTTCAACTAAATAAAACAACGTAGCTTCGCACACGTCAGCAAATCTGCTAAACTAAACACATGCAACGGCTGATCCCCTTAGCGCTAACCAAAACGACGTCGCCTCCACTAATCCAAACGACGGTGTTTTGCAACCGCTACAGGAACACAACGCATAACTCACGTCATCATTTCTGCCAACAGCTGGTCAACCCAAAACCAGCGACTGGATTTCTCAAACAACGCAACATATCCTTGTAACTGGTACCAGCCGCGATATCCAAAACGCTGCGTTTCAACTAAATAAAACAACGTAGCTTCGCACACGTCAGCAAATCTGCTAAACTAAACACATGCAACGGCTGATCCCCTTAGCGCTAACCAAAACGACGTCGCCTCCACTAATCCAAACGACGGTGTTTTGCAACCGCTACAGGAACTTGCTGCTAACAGATATCACCAATCCGATACCTCACAAAACATCATCGTTTCCAAGTTCCTTAGCGTTCTCTGCTGAAATCCACGTAAGTGTTGGTGCTGGTTCCCAACACAACGCAACGCCTAAATGCTAACTGCTGACAGACTTCACCAAACGCTAAACGACTGCGTTTTGATCTCCTGCGATTCCAAATACACGTTGCGACTGAATTTCACCACCGACCAGCTTCTAACTCAAAATACCCAAAATTACGAGAACTTCCAAAATTCTTAAAACTGATTAATCCAACAATTAATCTCTATTTAAAATCAGGTCTCACAATTTGCATACTGCATGTCACCTAGGATTGGACCTAGATCCGTGCTTGGCAACCACGGATCGCATAGCTCTCGCTTATCGATCATCCCAATTATGCAGGTGATATATGTATGTTGAATACGCAATTTTAAATTTGATTTAAAATTATTGAGACCAAATTTCATGATTAAAATCCCTCATTTTAAATTTGATTTAAAATTCATATCAAGATTAAAAGTTTATTCGATAAGCTAAGGGAATTGAAATATTGTTTAAAATTTCCTACCTTCCATAAACAATGGGTGTACGTCGATGCTACCCGTATACATGGCCCGGCTCATATTATTGAGGGGGTTATGTATGCCGGAAAGCTGTACACGTCATTGACACTTTCTGTGAGTTGGTTGGAACTCCCTTTAACGTTGGCTCATATTATTGGGGATATTAAGGGGACTGTCCATCACAACTCAACATTGATGGGTCATCTTGACACGTGATAGTTCCCGGCGTCATATTATTGGGCCTTACTGGACGTGAGGTAAATACATGGAGGTTGCACCTATTGCAATTAAGCTCTACCTTTTGAGGGTCATGGTTGGCTGATATTATTCGGGACCATGATTTCTTGATTGGACTCTGTGTATCCACTAAGGAAACTTGCTTTCTTGATTTCATTAGAGGGTGGTGAAATCGTTAAAATAGTGGGAGGGTAATTCATAAAACTAATGACCTTGTTTTATGTCTTAGCGTTTTTCATAAATAGTCTGTGATGCATGTCTGTTTTTCTTTTCAGTATCAACTGCTATTATCATGTCTTCAATCAAAAATCCACTTGCTGCTACACTGGATAGCAACAAGTTCACTGGTTTAAACTACCAAGATTGCTTCGAAACCTCAAGATTGTCTTGGCTTCGGAGAAACTTCTCTACATGCTAGAGAAGATCCCTCCGAAGGAAGCCCCTGCCGATGTCAGTCCTCAGGAGCTGACAAAGCTGAATAAATGGTGGGATGACGAGCTTAAGGCAAGGTGCTATATGATGGCATCGATGTCCAACGAAATGCAGCGGCACTTTGAGAAGACGAAGTATGATGCTGGCATACACCTTCATCTCGAGGAACTATATGGGGAGAACTCTCCGACTTCGGTCCGCGAGCATGGGGTCCGTATGATTGAGGGTCCCCACGTCGTGGGCCCACGGCTAGCTGTATCCATAAACCATTGAGGATCACACAAGTACTGGTTTCTCGATTCCCACACCGAATTAAGCTCAATTTGTTGAGCATAGGAGGAGGAAGGATGGAAGTGCGACTTCCTAAAATTAAACAGGGGTCAAAATGAAATTTTCCTGAAGTTTGGGCTAGTTTGACTATCCTTGAAACTTGCAGGGACCAAACTGTTATTTTGGACTAGGTGGTCCGAAAAATTGTTTTCGCATCATAATACTCAGTTTTGTAAACTGTGTAGATCGGTCCGATCTGAACCATTGAGGGTCACACAAGTACTGGTTTCTCGATTCCAATGTGGTTTCGGAGTCACACATGTTGTGGGCCCACGACTAGCTATATCCCTGAACCATTGAGGGTCACACTAGTTTACCAATGTTGTTTCGGAGTCACACATGTTGTGGACCCACGGCTAGCTGTATCCCTGAATCATTGAGGGTCACACAAGTACTGGTTTCTTGATTCCCGCATGGAAATTAAGCTCAATTTGTTGAGCATAGGAGGATGAAGGATGGAAGTGCGACTTCCTAAAATTAAACAGGGGTCCAATTGCAATTTCCCTGAAGTTTGGGCTAGTTTGACTATCCTTGAAACTTGCAGGGGCCAAACTGTTATTTTTGACTAGGTGGTCCGAAAAATTGTTTTCGCATCATAATACTCAGTTTTGTAAACTGTGTAGATCGGTCCGATCTGATCGTCGATCGGGATTATGATGGAGCCATGGTGATAGACTTGAAACGAATGTTCACCCTAGGCCTGGGCCCGACCCAAGCCCATTAAACCGATTCAAGCCCATACGAAGTCTATAAATAAGGGCCCTAGGGTTGCATTACAAACACAACATAACTACACAAAACCCTAGAGCAAGCCGCCTCCCTCCCTCTTTACTCCTCTCGACCGCCGCCCTCCTTGCGCCGCCGCTCGCCGCCACGCACTGCTGCCTGTTGCCACCGTCGTACTTGTTCCGACTGTCTCGACAAGGAGATTCCGTCCGTGAAACATTCGTCACGTTTTCTAGTGCAGACAGACGAAGGGATCGTGATTTCAGTCGTGGACCAGATTAAGAGAATGACGACCGCCTACCGTTGAAGTGCCGATTTCCTCGTGAAATTGGTCGGAGCCAGGAGCCTAGACGCCAGAAAGGTACCAAATCAAACATCCTATGTATGTTTATTTGCTTTATTTGTTATGTATTGACCGTTCTCGGTGCAAAATTTTGAAATCTTCCGCTGCGCCCTGGGAGCGGGATCCGGATCCGCCGCTGCGCCAACAGGGCAAGCCACCCAAATACTCATACTTGAGGATTTGGGGATGTCCTACTTACGTGAAGCAGACAGCGGGAGATAAGCTGGATAATAGATCCATCTTATGTTACTTTATTGGGTATCCAAAGAATTCTATTGGATACTACTTCTACTATCCAAACGAAACAAAAGTGTTTGTTTGTAGAAATGCCACCTTTTGGACCTACTTGATAGAAATGGCAAAATAATAGAACTCGAAGGGGTTCGAGAACCAAATGAAGTACCAAGTGAATCTCCCGCACCTCAAGAGCCAATACTTGATATGGACACGCCTAGGAGATCTGAAAGGGTTCCTAGGGCTCCTATTAGATATGGTTTCCTCCTTCAAGATGATCAAAGTGATCAAACTGTTGGAGGTGATCCAAGAACCTTCAAGGAGGCAATTTCCGATTCTGATTCTAATTAGTGGCTTGAAGCAATGCAATCTGAGATTGACTCAATGCATTCAAACCAAATTTGGACTCTTGTTAATCCTCCCGAAGGAAAAGTTCCTATTGGGTTTAAATGGATATAAAAGAGAAAACTTGGGCCTGATGGTAAGGTACTTACCTACAAGGCGCGACTGATCACGAAAGGTTACACTCAAAGACAAGGTGTTGACTATGATAAACCTTCTCACCAGTCGCAATGTTCAAGTCAATTAGAATCCTACTAGCCATAGCTGCGTGGTACGACTATGAGATATGGAAAATGGATGTGAAAACTGCGTTCCTTAATGTAAACATTAAGGAAGATATCTATATGACGCAACCTGAGGGTTTCACATCTGTAGGAAGTGAGCATAAAGTATGCAAACTTCAGAGATCGATCTACGGTCTCAAACAAGCATCGAGAAGTTGGAACCTGAGATTATATGAAACAATTAAAGAATTTGGTTTCATCAAGAATCCCGAGGAGACATGTGTGTATAAGAAGGTAGTTAAAAATGCTATGACATTCCTTGTACTTTATTTTGATGACATTCTACTCATTGGGAATGATGTAGGAATGTTGCAGTCAACTAAAGTATGGTTGTCTAGTAGATTCTCGATGAAGGACATGGGTGAAGCATCCTATATTCTAGGGATACAGATCTATAGAGATAGATCGAAAAGGATGCTCGAACTCACCAAAGCTACCTACATCGATACCATACTTAAGCGGTTCTCTATGGAAGAGTCCAAGAGAGGACACCTACCTATGTGCCACGGGGTCACTCTATCTAAGTCTATGTGTCCAAAGACTGATGAGGAGATAGAGAGTATGACACGTGTGCCATATGCCTCGGCAATATGTAGTTTTATGTATGGTATGATCTCAACTAGACCAGATGTCGCATATGCTCTGAGTGTCACGAACCGCTACCAAGCCAACCCCGGTTAAATGCATTGGAAGTGTCAGGCCCCATGCTAATTACTCACAATTAGCAATAAATAAATGCATAAACACGGAAGCATAAAATCAGGGCTTAAAAATTTTTCGAAATAGTTTGGTCCTGAACCCAAAACATACATTCAAAATATCGATAATCAAAATATAAGTTAACTCAAACTTATACAATCAGGTAAAAACAACAATTCAAATCGAATACAGATCCCAAATACACAAAAACGCGGGGCATCCCCCGGTTCAGTACATATCATAAATATAACTGGGACTCATGGGAAAGGGGATCGACCAGATGAACCTCCACTCTGTCCAGCCTGGCTACCTGAAGATCCTGCAAATGGGAAACGCAGACCCAAGACACAAAAGCAGGAAAACAAATACGAGGTCAAGCCTCAGTACGAAGAGCTATCAAAACATCTAAACATGCAACATGCTATAAATCAATGTCATGAATGCATGAAGGCTATCAAAGGATCGGATAGCTAGACCAGTCCATGAACTGGCAAATCAAATCAAGCCTCTATACCACGCACAACCAATCATCCGGTGGAAATCATCGGTCCGTGATCATCGGGGCCCGTCAGCCCATCACAGCTCGGTGGTAGACACTCGAATCCGGTAGTCACCACTCCGATAATAGCGTTGGACTTTTCGGGCACGACTCATCAGTCGGCCAGTCACAACGTGGCACCCAATCAGGTCATAAAATCAATCTGTCAAGGCTCAATATGTATGCATGTATGGCAATCAATATCAATTCTCAATGCATACAATGCACAATACGTAAAACAGAACATATATCAATCAATTCAACATGTCAGTTTCACGTAAAACACAGTAGCAAGTCTCACAACATCAATCATAGCATGTTGAAGCCTAAAGCTGCTAAGGCTGCTCAATTCGTACCTCAATTCCACAAATTCTACCTCACAGATTTCACAAAAAGGCACGGAAGAACTCACGGCCAGAAACCAGCTTTCTCCTGGCTTTGCAATTCACGGCAGACACTTCCTGCGATCTCAAATCTGCCACAGAGCCTCACAAATCAGCTTAATTCTAGTTCAAATGAACTTCTAAGTATCATAGCCTACGGTCAGAACTCCACAATTCCACAAATTCTACCTCACAGATTTCACAAAAAGGCACGGAAGAACTCACGGCCAGAAACCAGCTTTCTCCTGGCTTTGCAATTCACGGCAGACACTTCCTGCGATCTCAAATCTGCCACAGAGCCTCACAAATCAGCTTAATTCTAGTTCAAATGAACTTCTAAGTATCATAGCCTACGGTCAGAACTCCACTCTAGTTCTACAAGTCTACGCAGGCCTTAACTACAAGAACAAAGCTCAAAACAACAATGGATGCTCACCCAAAAGTTCACGCTAGCAGGAGGAAAACACG
>KV000358.1:86267-102012 GCA_001598015.1 Dorcoceras hygrometricum | reverse complement strand
CAATGAACAATATCATTTTCGTAAACAGTTCAATAAACATTCAATGGCAGAAACAGAGTTGATAGCCCAGATTCTCATTGTTAACATTTTCAATATCATTTTCAGTTGATCATGGCATATAAGTTCCTCATGGTCCGTGTTGCACTTGATCAAATGACTTCGGAAATCCGTTCTAGCATATAGCTCATATGAAATGGCAGCCGACATTTGGACGAATACTCACCCTTCTTCAATGGGTGACCGTCAACTATCTATGCCATAATCTAAAATAGCTTTTGTTCCTTAAAAATCCTTTCTTTAAATATTCCTTGAAATTTCTGTAAATCATCGGTTCCATCATTATAAACATTTGCTTCCCATTTTAAAACTTTACTGAGTATCGAATTCGACTTTGGAAACGTATCGTTGAAATGAAACTGATGAAAAGAAAACCAGTCGCAAGAGAATGGAACAGCACTTATGAAACAAAACAGATCTCTGCTGTTCGCAAATATCGCTAAAATGAACCAGCTGGAATAAACAGAAACCAGCTGCAAGATCTCCTACTAAGACAATCGTATTTAAATGAAACGATGTCGTTGAAGTAAATAACAGATAGGATGACAAGACTACCTGCTGATATTTTATAACTTAAAGAAACGACGTCGTTAGTGCATCAATCAGTCGCAAGGAATACGCTGATCAACCAGTTGCAAGAAAAAGCGCTAACACGTATATATAAATGAATAGTACCAGTCGCAGGACTAATACCAGCTGAAATGAACATTACTTAGAAACGAATAAAGCAACTGCTGAACTATCACAATGGAATACACCTGCTGGTGTTAACAAAGAAATACACCTGCTAGTTTTAGCTAAAGAAATGCACCTGCTGGTGAACAGTGTACCAGCTGGAATTTACGAAAGAAATACAACGACTGAAATATTTCAATAGGAATGCACCTGCTGATGTACAGTGCATCTGCTGATTTTATGAAAACAATGAAACTGCTGATGAACAAACTATCAGCTGATTAACAATAAAATATGCAACAGCTGAACATGAAATAGTGCGACTGCTGGTCGCAATTACTAAACTCAAACAATGCGACAGCTGAAATCTAACAAAGGAAATGCAACTGCTGGTTTTACGATAACGATGCAGCTGCTGATTTTCAACAAAGGAAATACAACTGCTGATTTTAACAAGGAAAGATGCACCTGCTGATGAACAGTGCATCTGCTGAATTTTACGAAACACTTGTAATATCGAAACAACGACCACGCTACCAGCCGTCGCCTATTAAACCAGACTTTATACTGATTCAACTAGCAACTACCGATTAAACAATCATCAAATCCCGATATTACAGCAAAATGAAGAACATTCGTAAACATTATAACGATACAGCTGCTGAATCTTAACAAGGAGATGCAGCTGCTGGAACATAACTCAACGTTTGTAACATCAAAACAACAACTATGCCATCAGCCGTTGCCTATCAAACCATACTTTATAATGATTCAACTAGCAACTACCGATCACACAATCAACAAATCATGATGTTACGACTTTTAAACTGAAGAACATTCATAGACTTTCTTGAACAATCAAATCCTGAGTTCTTTGAAACATTCATAACTTTCTGGAAAACATTTTGGAAGCATCAATATCATTTCAAAACATCATTTTGAACCCATCTTTCCTTTCCTTTTTCATGTTTAAAACATTTTAAAACATGAACTTCGAATTATAATAACATATTGGCAAGAAGACTCAGAAACATGAATATATGCTTTAAATGGTGAGTCAAGAAACAGCTTTTACTTGCCTTAACCGTAGCTTTGCAACAGCAGCTGATCCCTGCAGAATTCTTCCCCTTGAGCAATACACGAACTTCTCTGCAAATAATTTTGAAGAACACAGGAGGATTTCTTTGAAAATGATAAAGATCTTTCTTCAAAAATAGGTTTAAATACCGAAGGGATTAGTGGCAAGCTACTTGTAATATTTAGCATGGCACACTTTAAACAAGTTGCAGTATTTTAAATAAAAACTCCCTTCTAACCATTTTAATTTGTAAAGTACCAAACCTTTTCCAAAAGAAATCATTTCACCTCCTTAAAGACATTTTCAATCCATTTCAAATAAACTAGCTCGTGCATCACCCTTTGGAGTCATCTGCTGGTACCAGCCGCAGCGCATCTCATTTCTGAAATTAATTAAAATCAGCAAATACATAACATTTAAAATTGCCAATTTGGCCCATGAGATAATTAAAATGCATAAATGTGGTTCTATGGATTTTGGGGCGTTACAGTTTAGGTCCTCGGCTGCTATCTCCTTCCCCCTTTTTGTCATTACCACCCCGGTTAAGACCATCCACGAGTAGTCCCATCTGGGTGGTGAGAATAATATGATTGGCCTGAGCCTGACTTTGAAATTCTAAAAGCTGGTGGAAGATAGCTTCCTTGGTGGCCTCAGCATCCCTTTTAACACGCTCCAAGTTCGTGGCTATCGCATCCACCTTGGCATTCAGCTCTTTCACCTCCCTTTGCATGTCAATCTGGTCAATAGTAGCAACGGTAATCTGAGTGTGCAACTTCCTGTGAGATGAATTAATTTCCAGTGACAAGAGATTTCTTTGATCATTAGAATCATTTCGCAACGCCCCAATCCATCTATCTTGTGCGTCAAAGCGTGCGGTGAACTTCTTCTCAATGTCGCGGAGGTGCATAAGAATGGTGTCTTTAAGCGCAGCACCATCATCTCTATTGCTGATTTTATCAAGTGACGCTTGCAGCTGGTTTCACGCTCTTGTGATATCGGTAGAGACAGTAGAAGAAACTGGTAGAGAGAAAGCAGGAACATGGGTAGCAATTTCTGTCTCATCAAAATGCATAGAAGTGTCATCGGGAAAGATCGGAGAAGATTGATGCGGAGCTGATGGTAACTGAGCACTTGGAACAGCGAGAACTGAACTCTGTACATTTCTCAAAACGGTTCTTTCCAGAGCAATAGAGCCCACAAGATTTCTAATATTCTCCATATTCACACTGCTAAAGAGACTGTAATTAACAAACACTGTACAAAATTCTGATACTCGTAAAGCAAAAACTGGAGATTGGCGAGGAGCAACTCGATAAACTGGTTCAATCACTGATACAGACCCGCAAAACTGAAGTGATCCAACTGGTAGAAGTCTTCTTGAAGCACAAAAATCAACAACCTCTAAACAAATGTCAGCCCATCTCTTCGTCAATGTTTTATAGAAAATATTCATTGGTGGAAGAGTGTCATCATATTGGCGTTGACGATGAACTTCACAAGAAATCACCAGCCTGGGAATTTTTACCCACCTATCAGCACACGGTTCTATAAGCCAAGCACCATCAACCCTCATCATTGTTCTTATCCAGCAGGAAGACCGAGTGTTCGTGTTGGTTCTTGCAATTACAGCACCTCGATCTCCTGGGCTCCCTTCAAAAATTTTAGAACAACAAGTCTTCTTCCATAAAAGACCATGGGCGCGTGCCTCCTTAGACAATTCCTCCAGAATAAATAGGTGAAGATCTGAAAGCAACTCTATCAATTTGAGATCAACCGCTGACGATCCTTGGCCAGGCACAAAATTTGACCTCCATGATTCCAAGAACTTCCGCACCAACACCTCTCTGTATTTGAGCAAAATTTACAACTTCAGCTGAATAGCTAATTGGGGTGACTCTGTTTCTCCCCAAGATAATACTTGCTCCTCCTTTTTGTACATTTCGTCGATATTTATTGTTTCCAGTTTCTTTAAACTGAAAGAATTAAAGAATTGAGCTACGTCATCAATGACTTTGGCACGCAAATTTACTAGCATGTCAATATCAGCAAAAATCAGGAAATAGTGCTCCTGAGCTGGGTTGCCCTTCATTGGGTCCTTCTCCACCAGAATAGCCTTTCCTTTATTGTCAGCAAAAATCTTCGGAAGGCTGTTTAGAAACCAAGTCATCTCATTAATTTCTGGAATCTTTATTTCTTTACCCATTTGGATCTTGGTGATTTCCATGCTAGCAGAGGACAAAGAAATGTCGATGGAATAGATAACATAATATCTTCCAAAGACCTTGTCTCATCAGCATCAAAACACTAATAAAAAAACCTATCATCATCATTTAGCTCCATATCCGCTTGTTCTTCCATAGTAAACTACGACTGGGAGAAAGCTACCTGTACACCCTCAGCTACTCCAATTTTCCTCTCAACCTCTATCTCTTCATCAATGCCAGGAGGAGTACCAACTTGTTGCTCTGCATCCCATCTAGCAATAAGTTCCTCATGGGAAAGATCGAACCAATGTTGCTCGTCAATTGATATGGTTGAAAGACCTGTAACAGCAGAACCACGAATATTTAATTTTTCAACTTGTTCTTCCTCAGTGGATGCTGACTGTACAGTCTCTGAGAGCACCTGCTGAATGATAGTGTCAACATCATCAGCATTAGAAACCTCATTATCCACAACATAAGCCATGACTGGCTCAACAACAGGTGCATCAGCCTTCTCGCTAATATCGTCGGCTGTTTCTTCAGCAGCACCTTCAACAGCCGGTTTCTCCAAAGATGATTCAACTGCTGGTTGTTCTTCCACTTGCTCACCGACTGGTTCTTGTTCACCAGCCGTAACAGCAACCTTATCAGCTGGGTGCTCTTCAACAATTTTTGCCTGCTGGTCCTCAACCATAGGCTCTACAGCTGGTGTAGCAGGAATAATTTGTATAGGAATGGCTTCCAGGGCTACCACCACCATCTCCAAGGCCGATTGAGAAGAGCTTGATTTCTTCTTTAAAGATCTCGTCTTCTTGACCACTGGTGCTTCCATTGGAACAGCAACTGGTCTTTTCTTTGATGCCCTTGGTTTCTTTGGTGCTTGCTTCACCGGTGAGGCATCAGCAACTTCCTGGGTGCTTTCTTTATCAGTGACAGAGATATAACAATGCACCGTCTTCGCCGTCAGTATCTTGGAGACTGGAAACTCCGAAGATTCACCCAAGTTTAAATTAGGAAAGTTCTCCACCAATAGACTTATTTGGACAGCAAAACCCTTGGCTTGCTTAGCCCCGGGAGTAACCATTTTCTTAAAGATATTGAACAAAACACTAGCCCAGTTCATCATTACGCCATAGACCACTGCTGTTAACAAAGCAAACTTCTCCACTGTGAGAGCATTGAATGACCCTGCTTTAACTGAAATAGACTTGGCCATTATATCACACAGTATGCGATATTCTATCTTCATCTGACCCTTCCGCCCAGAGAAATTCACCGGCTCTCCTGACAGTGAAAAAATGCTCCGAGCATCATAATTTTATCTTTTGGAATCTCTGATAACTCCGATAGCCCATCCACTGGCAACTCAAAGGTCTCCGCCAACAACTGCTCCGAAATCTCAATCGGTACGCCGTGCACAGTACTGATCACAAGGCCGTCCTTTACAGAAACATTGTTGAAAAACTCAACCAACTCCGATTCGTAAACCACCGAAGGACAACCCAAGAAACCCTCTAGGCCAGAAGCTGACAGAGCATGAAGCACCGAGACAATACCTGGGATTTACATAGCCAAAACCGATGCAAAGTCGATGTGCAACGTGTTAGAGTAGAATGCAGAGGCCATATCTGAATAGTAGCAGGTCGTAAATAACACCTGAAAAGCTTTTCAAAGATATACGCAGAGAAAACTATCGAGAGAAAAACTCAAGAACACTCGAAGAGAATAAAGCAAGGTAAGAGTAATCGAAATAGGAAACTCCGTAAATATATAAGGGAATGCGAAAAGGTTACTGGAGAGAGAAAACATTTCGATGTGACAGTTCGTATGGTAACAACACGTGTCAACCATCCGTTTGCGCGTACACTGTTGGAAATTATTTGAAAAATTTTCAAACTATTTTAATCGTACGAGTGAAGATATTTTCCAAAAGTTTAATCGAATAAAATACAAAAATAAATAGATTTGCGCCAATGCTTAAAACGTCATAGCTGGTACAGTAAATGTAAAAACATTACTGCTGGTTTAATATTTCGTTGAGGGTGGCAGGAGCTGGTCACATATAAGCATCAACAGTATACATGCAACAACTGAGTATGTCCAGGCGTAGCATGTTCTGCTGACGTCACGCTTATTAAATCAGCTCCTGGTTCCCCCTACGACTCGATACATACCTGCGACTGGTACCTTGTGACTGGTATACTCTGCGACTGGTATCTTGCGACAGGTATCTTGCGACTGGTACCTTGCGACTGGTATCTTGCAACTGTTATTCTCCAACGTAAGTTGCTTCCCTCGACTGGTAGTCTATTGTTCCCCCTGAACAAGTGACTTGCAGCTGAGTTATGCAACAGCTTTCAATCTGAAAATTTGTTAGCGCACAGACAAATCATGGCAATTCAAGTAGACCTAATATGTTTCTAAAATAAGAAAACTTAGCGTCTGGCAAAGGCTTTGTGAAGATGTCAGCAACTTTCTGGTCAGTCGACACATATTCCAGCCGGACGTCTTTCTTCAGCACATGGTCTCTTATGAAATGATGCCTGATATCAATGTGCTTGGTCCTTGAATGCAGCACAGGGTTCTGGGTGATCGCAATTGCTGAGGTGTTGTCACAGAGAATAGGAGCTTCGGAAGCATCAATGCCATAATCATTCAATTGATGTTGAATCCAGAGGATTTGAGCGCAACAACTGCCAGCGGCAAGATACTCTGCTTCGGCTGTTGACGTGGCAATTGATGTTTGCTTCTTATTAAACCAGGAGATCAGTCGATCCCCTAAGAATTGACAAGTTCCACTTGTGATCTTGCGATCAATCCTGCAACCTGCGTAATCTGCATCACTGTACCCAATTAGTTGCAAGCCGGAGTCTTTGGGATACCAAAGACCCACGTTAGGAGTACCCTTCTAGTATTTCAATATTCGCTTTACAGCAATGTAATGCGATTGCTTTGGCTCTGCTTGGAATCTAGCACACATACAGACAGCAAACATGATGTCTGGTCTGCTAGCAGTCAAATATAGCAAAGAGCCTATAATACCGCGATAAAGAGATACCTCAATGGAAGTTCCAGCTTCGTCTTTATCCATCTTGATTGTGGAGCTCATGGGAGTTGCTGCTGCTGAACTATTTTCCATTCCAAATTTCTTCAGCAATTCTTTTGTGTATTTTGCCTGATTGATGAATATGCCATTCTCCAACTGGCGAACTTGTAAGCCCAAAAAGAATGTCAGCTCCCCCTTCATGCTCATCTCAAACTTATCCTGCATCAACTTAGAAAATTTCTTGCACAGTTTGGGGTTAGTTGACCCAAAAATAATATCGTCAACGTAAATTTGAACAAGAAAGACATGGTCATCCTTAACAAATTTAAACAATGTCTTATCAACTGTGCCTAATGTGAATTGATGTTCAAGCAGGAATGTTGTGAGTGTATCATACCAAGCTCTGGGTGCTTGTTTCAACCCATATAGAGCTTTATCCAGTTTGTAAACAAAATCTGGATTTGAATGATCTATGAAGCCAGGAGGTTGTGCAACATACACTTCCTCTGTCAAGACGCCATTAAGAAAAGCACTCTTGACATCCATCTGAAATACTTTGAAGTCTTTATATGCAGCATATGCAAGGAACATGCGTATAGCTTCTAATCTAGCTATTGGTGCAAAGGTCTCATCAAAATCTATACCTTCCATTTGCCTAAAGCCTTGTCGTATAGCTTCTAATCTAGCTATTGGTGCAAAGGTCTCATCAAAATCTATACCTTCCATTTGCCTAAAGCCTTGTGCAACCAACCTAGCCTTATTTCTTGTTACTACTCCATCTTCATTCAGTTTATTCCTAAAGACCCATCGAGTTCCTATGACTGAATGATTCTTAGGTCTAGGTACAAGTTGCCAAACTTTATTACATGCAAATTGATTTAGTTACTCTTTCATAGCATCTATCCAGCTTGAGTCTGCTAAGGCATCATCTATCTGTTTCGGTTCTAATGCGAGAGAAAAGCAGCATCAAAATGATCATACTGAGATAGCTGGCCTCTTGTGCGAACAGGGGATTCGAAATTACCTATGACTTGATCAGGTGGATGATTTCGATTCCACCGAAGATCAAGTCCAATTGGATTTGTTCTTTGTTGTTCCCCCTGAGTTGCTGGATGATTTGCAGCTACTGGATCAGCAGACGCCATTAGATGTGGAGAATCGCTAGCTTGTGCGTCTGCTTCCTCCTGGTAGGAAGTGCTTGCTGCTGATTGACCAGCTGGTTGTCTAGATGTGCTGCCTGCTGGTTCACCAGCTGGTGATCTTAATACCAATTGAGAAGAGGTCGCGACTGGTTGTCCAGCTCTTGGTCCAGATGCCGACTCACAAATCCTTGCGGCTGATCGTCCAGCTGGTGGACTTTATACTAAATGAATAGTGCTTGCTGGTTGTCCAGTCGCTGGTCGAGCAGCGTCTGGTAGCAAGTCGACTTGATTCATTGTCTCTTCTCCACCAGCATCTAGTGCACTTGTAATTTGATCCTGCGGCTGATCCACGTTAGTTACATCAATAACAACTGGATTACCTGTTGGATCTTGTTGAATATTGTTGTGCATTGTGACCACTGCTGGTTGTTCCCCCTTAGCTGATTGTATTGTGGCACGTCGTCGTCTGATTATTCAAGACGTTGACCAGACGTGAACACAACTCGTGTAAGCTTGCAGCTAAATTTGACTTGAAGCTGGTTTCATCAAACACGACGTGTGCTGATTCCTCAACCGTTAAGCTTCGATTGTTGAACACTCGAAATGCTTTGCTCACTGCTGAATAACCTAAAAATATTCCTGCATCAGATTTAGGTTCAAAGGCAGTTAGATGCTTCTTGCCATTGTTATGAATGAAGAAATTGCATCCAAACACCCTGAAATATGAAATATCTGGTTTCTTGCTATTCCAGATCTCATAGGGGGTTTTATCGTGCATCCTATTAATCATTGATCTGTTCTGAGTGTAACACGTTGTGTTAACTGCTTCTGCCCAAAATTTTTGAGAAATGCCGGAATATGCAATCATAGATCTAGCAGTTTCTTTTAAAGTGCGGTTTCTCCTATCAGCTAAACCATTTTGCTGAGGAGTTCTAGATGCAGAAAGCTCATGCTTTATTCCAATATCATCCAGATAAGAAGATAATTTTTGATTTAAAAACTCTGTTCCTCTATCACTTCTTATCCGGTTGACTGTACAAGATTTGTCATTTTTCAAACATTTTAAAATCCTAATCAACTGGTCAGCGGTATCAGATTTTGCCTTTAAAAACACCACCCAAGTATATTTAGTAAAATCATCAACAACGACTAGGGTGTAGTTCATTCCCCCTAAGCTGGTTATAGAAACAGGACCAAAAATATCCAAATGCAAAAACTCTATGCTTCGGAAAGAACGTTTACCGCCTTTTGTTTTGAAAGTGGATTTTATTTGTTTTCCCAGTTGACATGCTGCACAAATCTTGTCCTTAGAAAAACTGATTTTTGGCAGACCAGAAACCAAATCATGTTGACTCAATTTAGCAATTGTTTTGTAATGCAAATGATTCATTCTCTGGTTCCACAGCCAGCTCTTGGAGGAACCAGCTGCAAGGCACAACTGTTCAGGTTCCTGCTGATCTGACCAGTCGATAATGTAGGTATTCCCCGAACGTTTTCCTACCAACACAGTCAGACCACTAGGACTCTGAACCGTGCATGTGTGTTGTTGAAACTTGACTATGTAACCTTTGTCACATAGTTGACTAATACTGATCAAATTATATTTAAGATTATCAACAACAAGAACATCAGCAATAGAAATGTTACCGTGGATAAGCTTACCCTTACCCACAGTGTTACCGTAAGCGTTGTCGCCAAACACAATTTTAGCTCCTTTGTGAGGAATCACGTCTGTTAACAGCTTTCTATTTCCTGTCATGTGTCTTGCACATCCGCTATCCAGGTACCACAAAGTTGTTTCAGCTGCTGCTCTGTACCTGTTATCCTGCAATCAAACAAGCAGCTTTTGGTACCCAATTTTAATTGGGTCCAGATTGGATTACCCCTTTCGGGACCCAGACTTGAATCACTTTCACAGTTTTCCCAGTTTTTGGATCCACGAAAGTCTGTGCAAAATTACGTGCAGGTCTATGAGGTTTTGATTTGACATTTTGACCAACAGGATCTCTTCTCGGCCAAGTCTTTTTCCAACCATATTTTGCCTTCCTAAAGTTACGCCCCTGCTGGTTTGGAACATAGGACTTGGAACCAGCTTTTGATTTGTCCTTGTCCAATCTGTTCTTTAACCAGCTGGGCGTGGAACTCTCAGGCCTTTGATTGCCGATGCCATCTTTTCCTTTTCCTTTTTCTTCATGACTTGACTGGGAAGATTTCTGGTCATCATATCTTATCGACTCGCAACAATCATATATCTTGTCAGCTTTGACAAAGCCCATTTTATTGAACTTGTCATACACCGGTTGTGACTGAGTACTTGTCTCTCCTTCACTGCTTTCGCTATTACTAAAACCTAAGCCAGTTCTATGAAGTGCTGGCTTTTGGATTTCTTGTAATTTTTGGAAAGCACAAGATGATTGGGTCCAGGAGCTCATTTTTTTAGTTAATTTTTCAACTTCAGCCTTAAGCTCGCTGGACTCACTTCTCAACAAATCATTTTCTATCTTCAGCCTACTCAACTCAGTCTTCAAACTGTTAACATCCTCAAGCTCATCAGAACGTGAATCTTTCGAACTTTTTTTCAGACTTGCGTTTTCAGCCTTGATTTCCTCAAATGTGTGAGATAGAGTCTTGTACTCATGGACCATATCGTTCAGTGCCTGAACTAGATCCTCACGTGTAAATTCAACGTTGGAAAAATCAAATACCTCATCGTCATCTGTTTGGTTAGGCATGAGACAATGAACTTCCTCCTGTTCACTGTCACTTGAAGAGGAACTGCTGCTGGATGACTCTGAATCGCTGTCTGCCCAGCTCCATCGTCATCTGTTTGGTTAGGCATGAGACAATGAACTTCCTCCTGTTCACTGTCACTTGAAGAGGAACTGCTGCTGGATGACTCTGAATCGCTGTCTGCCCAGCTCTTGGTGCTTTCCTCAGCAACCAATACCTTGCGGTCATTCCTGCGATTGTGTCGCTTTTGATATTCATTCGCATGTCCTTTGATCGATCCGTGAATTTGTCCTTGGACTTGTCTTTGGATCCTTCAACAGTTCTTTCATCATCTTCCTCCTCTCTTTTGTGTCGCTCATCCTTCTTGTTGTCTCGTCTATATCTGTCATCTTTCCTAGGTCTGTTGCAATCAGCAGCAAAGTGACCTGGACGATCACAGTTATAGCATATCAAGTCAGACGCAACTTTATCAGATTTATTAAAATTATTGTAAGGAGAGGAAGGGTGGAAGGATCTTCTCATGAATTTCCCAAACTTCTTTGCGAAGAGGGACATGACTCGTCACTAAGTTGGTCGGCATACTTGCTGGTGCTAGGAGAGCATGGTTCAGCAGTTGTAGCAGCAAGGGCTTTTGTTGGCTGGGAGGTCTCCTTCGTCTCGTCACTACCCTCACAGATTTGAGTCAGCTTTTCCCAAATGTCTTTCGCTGTGGCGCAGGTTTTGATTTGACTGAACATGTTTTTGTCCTTGTCCAGCGTCTTGTAAAGGATGTCCCTGGCCACATTATCCAGGTTAGCTTTCTTCTTATCTTCACTTGTATACTCATGTCTAGCCTTCTCAAGGAATTGAGGCTCGCCATTGGATATAGCAAACGCTAGATTGGGCTTCATAATCTTCAGCGGCCCTTCAGTGAGGACCACCCACATTGCATCATCTAGAGCAGCCAGATGCGCTTGCATGCGTATTTTCCAATCGTCATAGTCTTCCCTTGAAAACAAAGGAATATTGTTGTGAGAAGTAGACATATTGAAATATAATAAAGCACGAAATATAACTGTTCAATACTGAGACACGCAGGCTCTGATACCAATTGATAGTCCCAAAATATGATCAATATGGTTCGAAAAGCAGTTGCAAGAGTTCAGAAGGGGGGGTTGAATGAACTCTTGGTATTTTCAAATTTTCGAAACCTTTTAAAACAGTTTTACAAGCACTGCTTAACTTAAATCCGAGATACCAGATTTAAGGATCTCAGTTTAATCAAATCTCTTGGCCAACAAAGTATGTGCAGAAAAAGGCCAATTGATTTGTTAACAGATAACTCAATGAATAAGTAAATGAGTTAAGTAAAGAGCAAGAGTCAAGAATTTGTTTCTGGAAGTTCGGATTTCAATATCCTACGTCTCCCCTTCTTCATTTTCAGGAAGGTTCCACTAGAAGCTTTGATGTTACTGTTCTTCTGCACACACCCGATCACACAAGCCACACTTGATGAACTCCTAGACACTTCACAACTTCCACGCAGACGCAACTGCTGGTTTCTACAACACTTTAATATTTTCGAACTTCTTCACAAAGACAGTTCGTTACAGACTCAATGAAATATGAAAATGAATACAAAGCTATGTGTACTGTAAAATCTCTGGTTTCTTAGACAAAGAAACTCGATTTAAAGATTGAACCAGAGATTGAAACTCGAAGGTATAACAATGAATATCAACAGATAAAATTCTTCGAGTGGTTGAGCTTTTGAATGCTTTTCAACGGAGGGTAAGCTCTAGATAGATTTTGACAGCGGGACCACAATATGATAATAGCGAAGAATTCTTTCTTCAATCCAGCTCATAGTATATATAGGCTTCGATTGCAACGGTCATAAATGCTTCAAAGGAAATAAATCCCGTTTGAATCACTGCCAAAATTGTACGCCGTAATTACTGCTCCACTACAAGGTAAAATTGGTCATTGACAGAGCCAATTCGTCTTCTTTCCATTTCTGTGCAAACATATAAAAACGGCCTCTGTATCTCGTACTATTTACCCAAAATAGTACCTACCTTGTCTCCTTAATTCCAGACAATAGTACGATCGTGATGATCTTTTCCATTTGAGTATACGATCGTATTTGAATCGATTAAGCTTGCGCCTGAAATTACTTTGATAATCAGCACTTCCTTCGTCATCGTTGTTAGTGATACTGCGACTGGAAAAACACTTAAAAGAATTCAACTGCTGACACATATGTGTTTTTCCCTCGACTGGTCCTTTGTAAAACCAAACGAATGATTTTCTGGTGCAAGAGCAAAACGTTGTCGTATCAACTTATTTAAGCGACATCGTTTTGCTATCATCAAGTATCACCTGCTGGTTAAAGATCACTGTAGCCATCTACTGAAACTAACACAACTGTAGCTACCTGCTGATTTTCCTTAAGAGGTGCAACTGCTGATTATCCTCATCACAAAGCCCAACGACTGAATCTTAGCGGTAATTCAATACGCTGTTGTTTCATCATATCAAAGCGCTATTTTGACTTATCCAAGCGCATCGTTTTACCGCTATCATTAGATACCAACTGCTGAATGTATTCAAACTCCATCTGCTGAATTCTTAGCGGTACCCCAAAACGCCGTCGTTTCAACTAATGTATACGCTGTCGTTTTGGCATTCTTTAACTGAATATCTTAATGCAACTGCTGATTACTCTCAAGAACTCTTTCTGCTGATTACCCTGACTGATTCAAATGCTGAGATACAAACGTGTACTTCAACGACGTCGTCCAACTTACTAGAACGCTGTCGTTTTGACTACATCGAACGCTGTCGTTTTGCAATCCTTAGCAAGACACGCTAATTCCCAAATGCTTGCGTTCGAACCTAATACACCTGCTGAAATCAAACCATCGACTGATTTCAAACCATCTTTTGAATTCCAACGAATAGTCCAACTGCTGAAATACACCACGTCGACTGAAAAGAGATTTCCTGTTAAGTTATTGTCTTATTTTGTTATCACCAAAACTAATAAATTTTGTCCTAACAAGAAGTGAACCTCGTGTCTCTGTCGGATACTATCGAAACCGGAACTCAATGCAATCTAACCACATGGTCGATGTACAGCTTCGCCATTTTCTTCATAGAGCACCTCACATCATAGGGAATGAAATGGGCGGACTTCGAAAGTCTATCAATCACAACCCAAATCGCATCACATCCGCTACTCGATCGAGGTAGATGAGTCACGAAATCCATGGCGATGTGCTCCCAATTCCATTGGGGCACCTCCAAACTCTGCAGCAAACCACCAGGTCTCATTCTCTCGGCCTTGACCTGTTGGCAATTAAGACATCGAGCAACAAAACCAGAGATGTCGCTCTTCATACCTGCCCACCAGTAGTGAGACTTCAAGGCATGATACATTTTCCTTTCGCCTGGATGCACACTGTACCGACTACAATGCGCTTCATTCATGATGGCCTCCTTCAAATCAATCAGGTTTGAAACCACTAATCTCCCTCGAAATCTCAGACAACCATCCGAAGAAATAGAGAAGTCATTAGACTGACCATTCTGGGCCTTATTCCTCAACTCATTGATATAGGGATCAGTCCTTTGCGCCTCCCTGATGTCATGCAAAAGCTGTGGCTCAACCTGCATCGTAGAAATCATGAAGTACTGATCGCTCGGCTGAAATCTCCAACCCGAAGTACTCAACTGCTCATAGACTCTCGAAGCACTAAAAAACGAAAGCATAGCAGGCTGGGTCTTCCTACTCAATGCGTCGGAAACAGAGTTCATCCGCCCAGGCTGATACTGAATCTCACAGTTAAAGTCCTTGAGAAATTCCATCCATCGGCGCTGCCTCATGTTCAAATCAGACTGCGTGAAGATATATTTCAGGCTCTTGTGGTCGGTGTACACCACAAATTCTTCACCATACAGATAATGTCGTCAAATCTTCAAGGCAAACACTATCGCAGCTAACTCCAAATCATGAACAGGGTACCTCATCTCGTGAGGCTTCAACTGTCGAGACGCATAGGCAATCACGTACCCGTTCTGCATTAGCACACATCCTAAACCATTGAGAGAAGCATCGAAGCACATCACGAATCCTCCGGATCCAGACGGTAGAGCCAACACAGGAGCAGTAGTCAACTTCTCCTTCAACGTCTGAAAACTTTTCTCGCACTCATTAGTCCACTCAAATCTCTTATCCTTCTGAGTCAACTAAGTCAGAGGCTTAGCTATCGAAGAGAACTTCTCGATAAAACGCCTATAATAGCCAGCCAAACCCAAGAAACTACGGATCTCAGAAACGTTCCTAGGTCTCTCCCAGTTAAGAACTGCTTCGACCTTACTCGGATCTACCGAAATTCCTTGTGCTGAAATCACATGACCCAAAAATATAATTCTGTCCAGCCAAAATTCACACTTGCTGAACTTAGCATAGAGTTGCGAGTCTCTCAATCTCTGTAACACCAGTCTAAGATGCTCCTTATGCTCTCTCATGCTCCTCGAGTAAATCAGGATGTCATCAAATGAAAACGATCAAGGACCGATCAATATACTCGCTGGAGACGCGATTCATCAAATCCATGAACATATCTGGGGCATTTGTCAATCCAAACGGCATGACAAGAAACTCGTAATATACTCGCTGGAGACGCGATTCATCAAATCCATGAACATATCTGGGGCATTTTGTTAGAGTAGATGCCCAACTAGCCAACTTGTGGCGTGTGGGTTTTCATTGACTCTTGTACAAACGATCTTTATATATGATATTCGCATTCCTTTATATGGCATTCTT
>KV000358.1:3184-26039 GCA_001598015.1 Dorcoceras hygrometricum | reverse complement strand
TGAATTTTCGGGTTTTCACATCCCTCCCTCCTTAAAAGAAGTTTCGTCCTCGAAACTTTGGTTACTCTGATTGTCGAAAAGGTAGGGATATTGGCTTCGCATTTTTTCCACTTCCCATGTGGCTTCTCTTTCGGTGTGGTTGGACCACTGGCCCCTGACATAAGGGATCGTTCTTCGTCGGAGTACCTGGTCCTTTCTGTCCACGATTCTAATCGGGACTTCTTCATAATTCAGTCCTTGGGTTAGATTTCCTTCCACAAGAAGTGGCCCTTCATCAAGAACATGACTAGAGTCTGGGATATATCTCCTTAGTTGAGATACATGAAAGACATTATGGATTCTTGACATACTGGGTGGTAAGGCTAGTCTTTAGGCAAGTGTTCCTACTTTTTCCAATATCTCAAAGGGTTCGACATTCCGAGGGTTCAGTTTTCCGGCCTTATCGAATCGGACAACTCCTTTCATTGGTGAAACCTTAAGGTACACTTTCTCACCTACTTCGAATGCCAAAGGTCTTCTCTTTAGGTTTGCCCAGCTCTTCTGTCGATCCTGGGCTGCCTTCAGTATCTCCTTGATAATGGCTACCTTTTTCACTGTCTCTTGAACGAGCTCAGGTCCTGTGATAGCCTTCTCCCCAACTTCATCCCAATATAGCGGCGATCGACATTTCCGACCGTAGAGGGCTTCATATGGTGCCATCCCTATGCTGCTGTGGTAACTATTGTTGTATGCGAACTCTATTAGAGGTAGATGTTCGCTCCAATTGCTACCGAAGTCTAATGTGCAAGTCCGCAGCATGTCTTCTAGGGTCTGGATGGTCCTCTCAGTTTGTCCATCTGTTTGTGGGTGATAAGCAGTACTGAGAGTAACCTTACTTCCCATGGCTTCTTGGAAGCTCTTCCAGAAACGAGATACGAACCTTGGGTCCCTATCTGACAGGATGCTTGTTGGAACTCCATGCAGCCTGACGATGTTGTCCATGTACAACGAAGCTAACTTGTCCAAGCCGTAGTTCATTCGGACAGGTAGAAAATGCACGGATTTTGTTAACCTATCCACGATTACCCATATTCCATCGTGGCCTAGTCTTGTCTTCGGTAGGCCAACTACAAAGTCCATGGATATGTTTTCCCACTTCCATTCTGGAATTTCTAGTGGTTGTAACAATCCTCCAGGTCTTTGATGTTCGGCCTTGACTTGTTGGCATACCTGGCATCTTGAAACAAAATCAGCAACATTTTTGTTCATCCCATTCCACCAAAAGTGTTCTTTCAAATCTCTGTACATCATTGTACTTCCCGGGTGGATTTAGAATTTGGACTTATGTGCTTCAGACATCACTTCCTGATGTAGGTTATCGACGTCGGGTACACATAGTCGTCCGTTCATCCAAAGGATCCCATCTTGGTCCGTCCGGAAATCAGGTGATTCCTTTTCCTTGATCTGTTCTTTCAGCCTCATCAAGACGGGGTCTTGATCTTGTTTTAGCTTGATCAATTCCTTAAGGCATGGTTGGGTTGAGAGCGATGATAGTACCACCTTGCTCATATTCTTCCGACTTAGCGCATCGGCCACCTTATTTGCCTTTCCTGAGTGGTAGTTGATCGTTAAGTCGTAGTCCTTTATCAGCTCGAGCTATCTCCTTTGTCTCAAATTCAATTCCTTCTGTGTGAATATGTACTTGAGAATTTGATGGTCGGTGAATACTTCGCATTTTGCACCATAAAGATAGTGTCGCCAAATCTTTAGGTCAAGAACCACCGCTGCAAGCTCTAAGTCGTGAGTCGGGTAGTTGCGTTCGTGCGTCTTCAGTTGCCTTGAGGCGTACGCAATTACTCTGCCATCTTGCATGAGCACACATCCTAGTCCTTCTTTCGAGGCATCACTGTAGATGGTAAAGCCTTTGTCCCCTACGGGTAACGTCAGAACAGGGGCAGATGCAAGCTTCATTTTCAGAGTCTCGAAGCTTGTCTCACACTCTTTGTTCCAGTTGAACTTGGAGTTCTTCTGGGTGAGTTGAGTGAGTGGTAAGGATATGGAAGAGAAGCCTTCTACAAACTTTCGATAGTAGCCGGCCAACCCTAAGAAACTTCTAATCTCTGTCACCGTCTTAGGTACAGGCCAGTCCATTATGGCTTCTACCTTCTTTGGATCTACTGATACGCCTGCTTCGGAGATTATATGGCCTAGGAATGCCACACTCTTCAGCCAAAATTCGCACTTCTTGAATTTGGCGTACAGTTGTTTCTCGCGCAGGGTCTGGAGGGTGACTCGGAGATGTTCCTTGTGGTCTTCTTCACTTGATGAATATACTAGTATATCATCTATGAACACCACCACAAATTTGTCGAGGAATGGTCTGAATACATGGTTCATGAGGTCCATGAAGGCCGCTGGTGCATTGGTTAGACCAAATGGCATCACTGTGAATTCATAATGACCATACCTTGTCCTAAATGCAGTTTTAGGGACATCCTCCTCCCTGATCTTTAGCTGGTGATAGCCTGACCTCAAATCTAGCTTGGAGAAGGTTGTAGCTCCCTTGAGTTGATCGAAGAGGTCGTCAATTCTTGGAAGGGGATACTTGTTCTTGATTGTGATCTTGTTCAACTCTCTGTATTTGATACACAATCTCATAGTTCCATCCTTCTTCTTGACGAATAAGACTGGAGCTCCCCAAGGTGACACACTGGGTCTGATCTGCTTTTTGTCTAGCAGTTCCTGTAGTTGATCCTTGAGCTCCTTGAGGTTTGCAGGTGCCATTCGATAGGGTGCCTTGGATATTGGAGCCGACCCTGGCACTAGGTTGATCTCGAACTCAATTTCTCGATCAGGCACTTTTCCAGGTAAGTCATCTGGAAATACATCTGCAAACTCTTGCACCACTGGGATGTCTTCTATCTTGAGCTCGTCTCCTTCTTTTACTTCTTGGATCGTTGCCAAGAAAACTTCTGCTCCGGTCTTCATGGTTGTCCGTGCCTGGGCCGCAGAAAGTAGGGACTTTCGCTCCTTGTTCTTGCCATGATATACCAACTCTTCTCGATCGAGGGTTTGGAGCTTCACGCTCTTACCTTGGCAATCTACTAGTGCATGGTGCTTAGATAGCCAATCCATTCCTAAGATAGCATCGAACTCGACCATGTTGAGTTGTATCAAGTTTGCAAAAAATGGACTATCGCTGATCAATAACTTGCAGTTTCGATGAAGTTTATGTGTTTCGATGGTAGCGTTGGTAGGAGTTGCTACTCTATATGGTTCAGATACAACTTCAGGCTCTAACCCTAACTTCTTAGCGAATCTCCTAGACACGAATGAATACGTAGCACCACAATCGAACAACACATAAGCAGGCAGCTTGTTGATGAAATGGTACCTGTCACCACGTCGCTGGCGTCCTAAGCTTCTTTCTGTGTCATTGCGAACACACGAGCATTGGGCATATCCTCCCTAGGCTTTGGCTTGCTCGGAGCCGCATTGCTCGATCCATCTTTTGCGCCTTGGTTCTCCGGACAATCCGCAATTCGGTGGCCCAACTTCCCACACTTGAAGCACTCACCGCTCTGTTTGCGACAGTCTCCAGGATGACGTTGGCCGCAAGTGGAGCAAGCGGGCAATGCCGGGTTATTCTGTGTAGGAGCTGAGCCGCGGCTGTTGAAGTTTGGCCGCTTGTTCCTAGGCCCACCTTGCGAAGTCTGGGCATTGAGGGGGCGCTTGTTTTTGTTGTCCGCTTCCCGCCTCTATATGTCCGTCTCCGTGCGGATTGCAGCTCCCATCAAGTCTTCAAGACTCGTGGCTTGGTAACCTGCTTGGGCTGACTGGATACGGCTGTTGAGACCCTTCTTGTATCGGTGTAGCTTTAGAGTGTTATCCGCCATAATTCTGGGTCGTGGCTTCCATCAAAGGTGGGGGCTTTGTTCTTACGTAGGGACTCGTAATAGAACTTCGTCCCACGGGTTGGAGTGGGAGGAGGTGGAGCTTGGTTGTGGTTCGGACCAACCAACCCTTGAAGCGTTGTGGCAACCATTGTAACTATTGCCATTAGGTCTTCTCTGCTAAGACCTGTTCCGTTGTGTGAGGGCCCTTCGCCTCCATTGTTCCTGTCGCTTCTACCATCGCCTGCCATATTCTATCACAGGGAGTCCTTATTAAGAATGGTGGTATAAAACTGTGAAAGGTCGAGAAAAGGTATCTTGAAGGCTAAGCAATTTATTCGAATAGAAAGATGAATTGAATACAAAGCTAAAATATATCCTATTCATCGTCTATCTCTCCCTCGCCCAGAGGAATATCCTCAATCTCTTCCGGTTCTTCCTCCCAATCACCATCGAATGGGGCAGGGGCATTGTTGGCTTCTTGGAGATCGTGGATGGTTTGGAGTAGGCTATCCTTCTCATCCACTAGGGCCTCGATGAGCAAGTGTTGAGCTTGCATCGAGTCTTCGGCTTCGTGGATACGAGCCTGGAACTTCTGGTGGCACTCCACATGGTTTGCTTTAACTAGTTGCTTCTTAACTTTCATCTTCTCAATCTTCTTGGACATGCTCACTCCTATCTCAGTCAGTCCGGCAATGACCTTATGTGAGGCTTCTAAGGCAACTTGCGTTTCTTTAAGTTCCTTCTTCGTGGCGGCTAATCCTCGTCTCTCAGTGGCTAACTGGGCTCTAAGGCGCCTAATTGTGCGGTCTTGGTTATCGAGGGCGATTTGTTTCATGCGGAGGGCAGCCGCAGCACGAGTACGAGGAGCGGAGGGGGCCATTTCCTAAAGTCTGAGGATATTTCCAAAAATACAAAGTCGTGAGGTTAATCCATAAACAGAAGATACTAACCGATTTGGTTTCCCAACTGGATTATGAACCTGGTGAGCTCTGATACCACTAAATGTCACGCCCCGAGACCGAGACTCATGACATCGGCAATATTAAACAATTTAAAAAAATTGTTAAACATTAAGCCATCATAGCGTAGCTCAAACCAGTCTATTAATAATCGAAATATAATCGTTTTTACATTTGAAACTAAAATATAAATAACAGAATGCGGAAGCGAAAAAAAAGAAAATATATAATTAAACAAAAATCTGAATCTTCACCAGCCCCAGAACTTGATCTTGCTCTTCTTCTTCTACCTGCTCTTCATTCTTATCTGGGTGGAGAAGTAAGGGGTGAGTGTTTGGGGAAACACTCAGCAAGTGGGGGATACCATTCGAGCATACAAAGCATACTTATACATATACTGAATAACGGATCTCATAACAGAGTTTAGACCGAACAGAGCATAGCAGATCAGAGCAAAGCATAGCATAACAGAGCATAGCATAGCATAACAGAGCATAGCATAGCATGCAAGAGCATAGCATAGCATAACAGAGCATAGCCTGATAGATAGCACTGATGATTACTTCGTATCTATGGTTTACTGATCAGTCCCTAAGTTTTACTCCTCTAAGGGGTCGAGGCCATTAGTTACACCAAGTAACCCAGAAATCCAAAATATTCCGTAAACCCATATAACGACAGAATCGTGTCTATGGTTTACTGATCAGTCCCTAAGTTTTGCTCCTCTAAGGGGTCGAGGCCATTAGTTACACACAGTAACCCAGAAATCCGAACGTAAACCCATATAACGACAGCAAAAATCAGTACAAGCGGACTTTGACACGAAACAGAGATTTGAACAGAAAGGTGCTCGAACAGTAGACGAAAAACTGAACTTTCGAAATGAATATATATAATATGAAACGAATATATTATTTAGCAAAAGCCCACTTACAAAATCTGAAATTTGGTAGAGTCTGGTATACGAATCTGGGGTGAAGTCTGGTTGCACGAATCCTGCAATTTGAACGAAGTCTGGCAGTAAATTGATTTCACGAATTCTTCCTAAGTCTCGCACCTGCTGGACCGTTGCTTGCACAGAACTTTGGATAACAACCCTGCTGAAATTTTCGCAGCACTTTGTCGTGAGAGTTTATTATTTATCTTGCTGAGTTTCAAAGCGGTGTGGAGAGTTCTGCGATTACAATCGGTATTTATAGGTGGCGAGGAGGGGGAGTCGAGCGTCCGTCATTAAAGGACTTTAATTCCTCTTTACCTGCGTCTGGTTTGACTATTCCTGCAGCTGGGTTGACCATTCCTGCAACTGGTTTTTCCTGCGTCTGGTTTGACTATTCCTGCAGCTGGGTTGACCATTCCTGCAACTGGTTTTTCCTGCGTCTGGTTTGACTATTCCTGCAGCTGGGTTGACCATTCCTGCAACTGGTTTTTCCTGCGTCTGGTTTGACTATTCCTGCGTTAAGTCAAAACGTTGTCGTGTCAACTTATTCAAACGACATCGTTTTTCTATCGCTAAACTTCAAGTCCCATCTGCTGGATTTAACTAATCCAAACGAAATCTTAAGGGTTACGTTAGCATTGCTTCCACCTGCTGGTTCTCCAGTCGCAACGCATTACTCAGAATCCCCTCGCTGCTGGTTCCAAAACGCAGCGTCTCAACTTAACGAAACGACATCGCTCTACTTCTTCTTCGCAATTGTCCAGACTTCACTCTTCTTTGCGTCGCGTCTGAATCAATCTTTGTAACGCAACGTCTGGTTTTTCGTTCCTTTTCAATCCAGTCGACTGGTATAAAATCTTGCGACTGGATTGATCTTCTGTCTTTGCGCTACTGCTGAAATCATCGTTGCGTCTGGATATTTGCGACTGGTACTTCAGCTTGCGACTGGATGCACTTGCAGCTGGTTGTCCAGTCGTTGGGTTTTTTTTTTTTTGAAGCTGAATTTTTCTGGTTTTCACACCTACTCAGAACGCACTGCAGCCGCATAGACCACAGGACCCGCAGAGGCCACAGCAGCAGGGGCTAGCGCCCCTAAGCCCGGAGGATATTCGACCTGCAAGGAGTGCAACAAGCAGCATCCCGGACCGTGCATGGCAGGATCAGGGAAGTGCTTTTATTGCAAGGAACCGGGACACATTTCCAGGGATTGCCCGAAGAAGAGACAGACCACGGGTAGTGTCTTTGTGATGCAGGCAGAGGCGGCAGACCCGGATACTACCTTACTTACGGGTATTCCTCTTTAAGATTTCCGCACTTTCTATGATTTTTGAGTTTAGTGTTTCTTGTAACCAGATTGCATGCTGAGTAGAACACTACTAGGAGATTCATGCCTTAGACTGGTTGAACTTAGTGGAACTGTATGCCTTCTAGGACTTCTGTACGATCTTGGACACTAGGGCTAGCTAACCTAGAATATGTGTTAGGCATCTGAACTACTTGTCGAGACCTAGCTTAACTGTAAACGCATGCCTGTGTGTTGTGTCCGTTTCAGGTGAGATTCGTGTGCTTGGTGTTACTACCCTTGCATTACTAGACTCAGGGGCGATGCACTCGTTTATTTCGAGTGCGTTCACGCAGAGGATGGATATTACATGGGAGAGCTTGGGTATGGCTCTCGCAGTGACGGTCCCGTCAGGAGAGGAGTTGACGACGACCAGTGTGCTTCAGGGATTGACGATGATGTTCCAGGATCATGCAGTCCAAGAAGATTTAGTGGTATTGCCGATGTCGGGATTTGATCTCATCCTAGGCATGGATTGGCTGACAGAGTTCGGAGCAGTGATTGATTTTCAGAGGCGGACAGTTTCTATCAGACCGCCAGGGCAGGAGGCCTTCTTATTTGAGGCAGCTAGGAGGCCGCGGAAGCCCAGATTCATATCTTTCTTACAGGCCAGGAAGCTAGTCGAGCATGGATTTCAGGCGTTCTTGGCGAGTGTTATTGCTTCGGGAGATTCAGTAGTCCCTTGGTTGCCTGATGTGGAGGTAGTCAGGGATTTCGCAGATGTTTTTCCCGACGATGTCGCAGGAGTTCCACCAGAGAGAGAGGTGGAGTTTTCTATCGAGCTAATGCCAGGTACAGTGCCTATCTCTAAGGCACCGTATCGATTGGCTCCTACCGAGATGAAGGAGCTTAAGGAGCAGATTCAGGAGTTGTTGGATAAGGGGTTCATTCGCCCTAGTTTTTCTCCATGGGGCGTGCCAGTGCTGTTCGTAAAGAAGAAGGATGGTAGCATGAGGTTGTGTATTGACTACCGGGAGTTGAACAGAGTTACCTTGAAGAACAGATATCAACTATCGAGGATAGAGGACTTATTTGATCAGTTGCAGGGATCTTCAGTGTTCTCAAAGATTGACTTGAGATCTGGCTACCATCAGCTGAGAGTTAAAGAGGAGGACGTGTCCAAGACTGCCTTTCGGACACGCTATGGCCACTACGAGTTCTTGGTGATTCCGTTTGGTCTGACGAACGCCCCAGCGATTTTCATGGATCTGATGAACAAGGTATTCAGGCAGTATCTAGACCAGTTCATCATTGTGTTCATCAACGATATTCTGATCTATTCGAGGAGCTTTGGGGAGCATAGGCAGCACTTGCAGACGGCTTTACAGACTTTGAGGGAGCACAAGTTATACGCCAAGTTCAGCAAGTGCGAGTTTTGGCTGGAGCAGGTGGCTTTCTTAGGGCACATTGTGTCAAAAGATGGGATTTCTGTTGACCCATCGAAAGTGGAGGCAGTGCAGAGCTGGGGGATTCCGAAGAATGCAGTAGAGATTCGTAGTTTCTTGGGCTTGGCGGGTTATTATCGCAAATTCATCAAGGGCTTCTCCTCTATTTCAGTGCCCTTGACAGCCTTGACCAAGAAGAATGCGAAGTATGTGTGGAGTATCGACTGTCAGAGGAGCTTTGATCAGCTGAAGGAGGCACTTACTTCAGCACCAGTATTAGCTATTCCAGTAGACCATGAGGAGTTTGTTGTTTATACAGATGCTTCTTTGAGAGGTTTAGGTGCAGTTCTGATGCAAGGAGGTAAGGTTATTGTGTATGCATCGAGACAGCTGAAGAGTTATGAGCAGAACTATCCGACGCACTATCTGGAGCTTGCAGCAGTAGTGTTCGCACTGAAGATTTGGAGACACTATTTGTACGGCGAGGAGTGTCAGATTTTCACTGACAAAAAGAGCCTCAAGTACTTATTCACCCAGAAGGAGCTGAATATGAGGCAGTGCAGATGGCTAGAGTTGGTGAAGGACTATGACTGTGACATTAGCTACCATCCGGGTAAGGCTAATGTGGTAGCAGACGCTTTGAGCCGGAAGACGTCAGTGGTGGCATGTGTATCAGTTGAGCGACCACTGCAGACCGATATTCAGAGATTTGTGTTGGAGTTTTATTCAGGAGGCTGTGCACCTAGCCTCACAGCACTCACAGTTCAGCCGACTCTTCGTGATCGGATTGGAGATGACCAGGCTGCAGATGAGCAGTTACAGTAGTGGAGACAGAGAGACGAGGATAGAGAACGAGGTTTGTACACAGTCGAGGATGGGATTACTCGTTTCAGGGGTCGCATGTGGGTACCCAATACTGAGCAGTTGAGAGCTGAGATCTTATCAGGGATTACTCGTTTCAGGGGTCGCATGTGGGTACCCAATACTGAGCAGTTGAGAGCTGAGATCTTATCAGAGGCCCATGCATCGACGTATTCCATTCACCCAGGGAGTACGAAGATGTACAGGGATTTGCAGACACTTTACTGGTGGCCAGGGATGAAGAGAGATATTGGAATATTTGTGTCAGAGTGTTTGACCTGTCAGCAGGTCAAGGCAGAGTACCAGATACCAGCAGGATTGCTACAGCCACTCCCTATCCCTGAGTGGAAATGGGAGAACATCACGATGGATTTTGTGGTTGGTTTACCCAGGAGTCCCAGAGGCTTTACGGCCATTTGGGTGATTGTGGATCGACTCACCAAGTCCGCACACTTTCTACCGGTGAAGACCACTTTCACGTTGACGCAGTCTGCAGAGCTATACATTAGAGAGATTGTCAGGCTTCATGGCATACCAGTCTCTATTGTGTCAGATAGGGATTCCAGGTTTACTTCTGCGTTTTGGAGGAGCTTGCATGCTGCATTGGGGACCAAGCTATCATTCAGTACGGCTTTTCACCCGCATACATACGGTCAGTCGGAAAGAGTCATCCAGATTCTATAGGATTTACTGAGAGCCTGCGTGATAGAATTTTAGGGTACGTGGGATTCTAGATTGCCCTTGGTGGAGTTCACGTACAATAACAGTTTTCAGGCATCGATTGGGATGGCTCCTTATGAGGCTTTGTACGGGAGGAGGTGTAGGTCTCCCGTGCATTGGGATGAGGTTGGCGAGAGGATTTTGACTGGACCAGAGATGGTACAGCAGACAGCTCATATTGTGACCAGGATACAAGATCGGATGAGGACAGCTCAGAGTCGTCAAAAGATTTATGCCGATCGTAGCCGACGAGATCTGGAGTTGGCAGTAGGGGACCATGTATTTGTGAGGATATCGCTTATGAAGGGCGTGATGCGCTTCGGTCGGAGAGGCAAGCTCAGTCCGAGATTCATTAGACCGTTTGAGATTTTGGAGAGGGTCGGTACGTTAGCATATCGTGTAGCACTACCACCCAGTCTGTCAGCAGCGCATAACGTGTTCCATATCTCGATGTTAGCATAACGTGTTCCATATTTCGATGTTACGGAAGTACGTCCCGAACCCATCTCATGTGCTGGATTTTGAGCCGTTTCAGTTGGCACCAGACTTATCCTTTGAGGAGCGACCGGTTCAGATCTTAGCGCGAGAGGAGCGCAGGCTTAGAGCGCGGAGGATTCCGATGGTCAAGGTCCGGTGGTAGAATCACTCGAAGATGAGGCTACCTGGGAGACCGAGGCCGATATGCGGATGCGCTATCCAGAGCTTTTCGATACGTGCTTAATTTCGGAGACGAAATTTCTATAAGTGAGGGAGAGTTGTAACGCCCAGAAAACCTAATTACGTTGAATTGAGTGCATGACTAGGGGAAAGCCTTATGTTAGTATGATTTGCATGTCATGTATGTGATTATATGATGATTTTATGCTTTGCTTTGTGCATGTCACTTTACGGTACAGTTTGAGACCGGTAAGCGGGGACGAGTCCGCAGACGACCAAATCGAAAATTTTCAAATGTTTTAACCCTTAGACATATTTTAAAGCAAAATATTTTTATTTTATGCACCATTTCCAAAAACATGAGATTTATGCACGGTTACCGAGGGGGACCCGTTTTTCGCTTATACGGGCTATTTTTATGACTTTTACTATACTTTTAAATTTGAGAGGCCTTATATTACGAAAATTAAAGGGCTTGAAGTCTGAACTTTACATATTTTTAAGCCTTTTTAATTATAGGAGGGTTAGTATTGGAATAGGCCTTTTATTTCCTTAATAAACTATAACAGTGATGGCTTTTTGTACACTTTTCACTCACCCTTCTCCACTATTTCGAAATTAACCTAACCTCCCCAATAATCAGCCGACTTCAGCCTCTTCTTCCCCCCCCTAGGTGGCCGAAACTTGCAAGGTTTTGATTGAAACTCAAAGGTGTTGGTCTTCTCAATTGTCCTCCGCTCCGGTAACGCGTATCTTCGCTTCTTTTTTTATCAAGGCATGTTTTATTATTTCTTTTCTCACCATTTAGATCAAAATATACTGTTTTTACAAATATTATGCATGAATTTTATGTGAATGTTTCAGATCTTTACTCATATGATCATGTTCATGAATTCTCGCACGTTGCATCTCACGGTTTCGAATCTTTCTTGCATGGCTTCGGTTTAGGCGCTGTCTAAGGGACATTGGCTTGTCATTAGGTGGTTCAAGGGAATCTAGTTGAAGTCTAGGAGTGGCCCATATGTGTGAGAGGTCGGGCGAACCATCGGCTAGAAGGAGAACACCATGCGCTGCGTACTTCAGCGCAGCGCCGTGCGCCCTCTTTATATGGGTCGTTCTCCTTCGTGCGTGCTCGGTTTGGGGCCATGGTTGGTAATTAGAACTGCCTGGACCTGGGGGTGGTCCAGTCGGAAGGGCTCCGTCCATGGTGGCCGGAGCAGGGAGGTCGAGCTCGATGACTGGCTGCTGGTCGCAGCGGCGTTGCATGGAGTGCGTGTGTGCTTGTGGCTAGGGTTTGGGTGTGTTTGGGCCGGTTCGGTTGGGCCGGGTCGAGTTGGTCGTGTCTTGAGTCAAATGTTTTAAGTCCGGTCAGAGTTACTTTATTTTTGGGCCGGGTAATTTTATTTTTAAAGTACGAGTCATATTTATCGGGTCAAGTCAACTTTTTAAGTTAAAATTTATTATTGGTCAAAATGATTTCGGGTCAATGATTTTAATTAAAAATTTATTTTAAGTTGCTGAAATTTTAGTAATTGGATTTTAAGCCAAATTGGTGGATTTTGGGCCGATATCTTAAATGAGTTTTAAGCCTGTTTTGAAGGTGGTGGGCCGAGCCCTTCAAATGATTTTTAAGGGATGATTCTTTGTTGTTGGGCCAATTTTGAGTTGGGCTTAGCATTATTTTATGTCTAGTGGAGGCCTTGAGCTTAGAATTAGTGGGCTAGTCGTTTGAGCCAGTCCTTGACCGGGCCGAGGAAAATAATGCATAGGCCCATGAATATATATTTAATTATGTACGTATTATGCTATTTATTTGATTATGAAATGTTTTAAGAAAATTAAATATATATTGATGGGCCAAGATTTTTTTTAAGTTGCATGCTTTTATGAAAGCATGCATCATGAAAGTTAAGCTATGTTAAGGCATGAATGAAAAATATCTTGATGGATTGAAGTGTTGTGGGGCAAAGTTTAATGATGGGAGTTAGCCGGGTAGCCGGGCCAGCGGATCCCCAGTTAATGTATGAGCTTATGGATCCATGTGTGACATCATGGTGAAGTGGCAGCACAGAGGTGTGACATATAGGGATTCTCGTGTGACATCGGGGTGAACCACACCGCCACGTATGTTGGTTTATAGATTGATCAATTGAATTATGGCTCTCACATCACGGATACGACTCACATGTTCTTTAAGTTAAGTTATGTTTATGCCATGCCTTAATATATATGTTATGCGTTGAAGATTGTACGACTGCATTATGGTTTAACGTTTTAAGATCTTTCAAGCACGCACGTCGTGAAATTATGTTCCTACACTTATGTGCCTGCATATGGTTTTATTATATGTACTTTGTTAGTAGCGGATAGAGCATGCTGGGCCTTTAGACTCACTAGGTTTAAATGGTGCAGGTGAGCATGATGATGATATTACTCCGACCGGCGGTGAGGAAGTCTGATGCTCCGCTGTGGCTGTTACCCCGTGACCACTCAGTATTTTACGCCTTTGCTTTTAGACATGTTCAGTTTCCGCAAATAGTTTTGCAATACTCTGATTTTTATGTTAGCTTGTGAGATGTGGATTGAGGATATTTTGCAGTTTGTTTAAAACGGATGTTGAGATGTTATTTTTAAATGCTCTAATTCATGGTTTTTATTTATAACTTTTATAAATGTTTATTCCACATCGGCTTTAAAAAAAATAAATTTAGAGATTTAGTATGTTTCACTAACTCCAACAGAGCACTACTCAGCTCTAATACGAAGCTTAAATCGGTAAAGAATCACTTAACCAAAGCTGTTAAAGAACAGAAGAACTACTGGTCCACAATCGCGAAGACCTACGAACTCTGCAACTACTTCGCGCTCCTCAAATCCGGCGACTCCAGTCTCCAAACTGGTATCAATCGAAAGCCTTAGATAAGACGAGCTCAGCGCTACCAATCTTGCTCCAAACGACGGCAAAAACAATGGAAATCGACGGAAATAGGGTTCGAATGAACATTAGCAATTGAGGGTTATCGGGGATGAAGATAGGAAATGTAAGGTTCGAAAAATTCTAAGTATCGATCAGCACTTACATTTAAATCCCCAGCCAAAGCTGCAACATAAGTAATCATCGACTAATTCAGATCCCCAACTCAGATCTTGGTACTGATCAGCTTTCATTCTAAGGCAGAAGCCTCTCGGATCTGGTTCTCTTAAACAATACCAAAACGACGTCTCTCTTACTTATCAAAACGGCATAGCATCGAAGTCTAGCTCTCACAGTAGATCTTGCTAACGCTCTTCAGATCTTGGTCACATCTGCATTCATCAAACAGCATTATTTACCAGCATTGACATCTGAACAACTCCCTCTAAACAGATCTCACTTACTAGCGCCAAATCTGAAAACATCATACGACATCGCATCACCTCCAGCAATGCCAGATCTGGCTAGCACCCAAAACGACAGCGTTTTGCTCTGTGCTTGCGACAGCTCACGCAAACACAACAAGGCACATCTGAACATCCAGATCTCGCTCAAATCTGAAATTCTAAAAAATCACCAAGCCTTAAAATCTGAAAACCCGATACTCAGAAACTCAATTAGCTAATTCCAAACCACATCTAATTAGCTATAAACCATACTTAGCAAATTATAGTCCTCACATTCTCCCCATCTTAAGAGATTTCGTCCTCGAAATCAAAGGCAAACACAGGGCAGAAATCAACAAACACTAGAACTTACCAGCACAACTCCACTGTCAAAGCTCAAACAGATGAGAGCACTCTTGTCTCATCTTCTCTTCAACCTCCCAAGTAGCTTCCTCACGACCATGCTTGCTCCATTGGACCATCACCAACGGAATAACCTTATTCCTCAACTGCTTCTCCTTCCTATCCAGAATCTGCATTGGATATTCCACATAGCTCAAGGTAAAATCCAACTCAAATTCATCAGTCCTCAACACATGAGACGAATCTGGCTCATATTTCCTTGACATTGACACATGAAACACATCATGCATCGCTGCTAACTCATCGGGCAGCCTCAATCTATAAGCCAACTGTCCAATCCTCTCAATAATCTCAAAGGGACCAATGAATCTAGGAGCCAATTTACCCTTCACTCTGAATCTCATCACACTCTTGAAAGGAGAAACTTTGATAAACACTAGATCACCAACTTCGAACTCTAGAGGTCGGCGTCTCTAATTAGCATAGCTAGCATGTCGATCTTGAGTAACTTTCATCCTACTCCGAATCAACTAAATCTGATCTTTCATGTGCTGCACAAACTCAGGAGTAGACAACTGCTTCTCACCAATCTCTTCCCAGCAGATCGGTGATCTACACTTACGACCATACAACGCTTCAAAAGGGGCCATACCAATAGTCACTTGGTAGCTGTTGTTATATGAAAACTCAACTAAGGACAAGGAATCCTGCCAGCCACCACTGAAATCCAAAACAACTGCTCGCAGCATATCCTCTAAAATCTGAATGGTCCTCTCAGATTGACCATCTGTCTGTGGGTGATAGGCTGTACTCATAGCCAATCTCGAACTCATCGCTGCCTGCAAGCTCTTCTAGAATCGGGAAGTAAACCAAAGATCTCTATCAGACACTATTGAAACCGGCACTCCATGCAATCTCACCAAATGGTCAATGTACAGTCGCGCCATTTTCTTCATCGAACACCTCACATCATAGGGAATGAAATGGGCTGACTTCGAAAGTCTATCAATCACAACCCAAACAACATCACAACCCCTACTCGATCGAGGCAAATGCGTCACAAAATCCATGGCGATGTGATCCCAATTCCACTGAGGCACTTCTAAACTCTGTAGCAATCCACCAGGTCTCATCCTCCCAGCCTTGACCTGCTGACAATTCAAACATCGAGCTACTAATCCAGAGATATCACTCCTCATGCCTTCCCACCAATATTGAGACTTCAAAGCATGATACATCTTCCTCTCGCCCGGATGCACACTGTATCGACTACAATGAGCTTCATTCAAGATGGCTTCCTTCAAATCAATCAAATTCGGAACCACCAATCTACCTCAAAATCTCAAGCATCCATCAGAAGCAACAGAAAAATCCTTAGACTAACAATTCTGAGCCTTAATCTTCAACTCATACACATATGGATCAGTCCTCTGTGCTGCTCTAATGTCTGCTACAATCTGTGGCTCAACCTCAAAAGAAGAAACCACAAAATACTGATCACTCGGCTGAAAACGCCACCCAGAAGTCCCCAAATCCTCATGGAATTTGGATATTCTCATCGACGTCAACATCGCCGGTTGGGCTTTCCATGCACACTGTATCGACTACAATGAGCTTCATTCAAGATGGCTTCCTTCAAATCAATCAAATTCGGAACCACCAATCTACCTCAAAATCTCAAGCATCCATCAGAAGCAACAGAAAAATCCTTAGACTAACAATTCTGAGCCTTAATCTTCAACTCATACACATATGGATCAGTCCTCTGTGCTGCTCTAATGTCTGCTACAATCTGTGGCTCAACCTCAAAAGAAGAAACCACAAAATACTGATCACTCGGCTGAAAACGCCACCCAGAAGTCCCCAAATCCTCATGGAATTTGGATATTCTCATCGACGTCAACATCGCCGGTTGGGCTTTCCTACTCAAATCATCGTCCACTAAATTCATCCGCCCAGGCTGATACTGAATCTCACACTCAAAATCCTTCAGCAACTCCATCTGGCGGCGTTGCCTCATATTCAAGTCTGATTGCATGAAGATATACTTCAAAATCTTGTGGTCGGTATACACCACAAATTGTTCACCATACAAATAGTGACGCCAAATCTTCAAGGCAAACACTATCGCAGCCAACTCTAAATCATGAACGGGGTATCTCGTCTCATGGGTCTTCAACTGTCGAGAGGCATAGGCTATCACATTCTCGTTCTGCATCAAAACACAACCCAAACCACTCAGGGAAGCATCAGAGCAAACTCCAAAACCTCCAGAACCCGAAGGCAAAGCTACACAGGAGTAGTAGTCAACTTCTCCTTAAAAAACCAAAAATCGACTCACATTATTCAGTCCAAACAAACTTCCTATCTTTCTGAGTCAACTGCGTCATCGGCGTTGCTATCTAAGAGAACTTCTCAATAAAACGCCTATAATAGCCAGCCAAACCCAAGAAACTACGGATCTCAGAAACATTCCTAGGTCGCTCCCAGTTAAGAACTGCTTCGACCTTACTCGGATCCACGGAAATACCTTGCGCTGAAATGACATGACCCAAAAAGACAACTCTATCCAACCAAAATTCACACTTGCTGAACTTCGCATACAACTGTGAGTCTCTTAGTTTCTGCAAAACCAATCTCAAGTGCCCTTTATGCTCTCTGAAGTTCTTCGAATACACTAGGATGTCATCTATGAAGACAATCACAAAAAGATCGATATACTCACTGAAGACGTGATTCATCAAATCCATGAAGACAGCAGGAGCATTCTTCAATCCAAATGCCATCACAAGAAACTCATAATGCCCATATCTCGTCCGGAAAGCCGCCTTCGCTTTCCGTCTCTGATCTGCAACTGATGATAACCAGACTGCAGATCAATCTTAGAGTATACAGCAGATCCCTGCAACTGGTCAAACAAGTCATCAATCCTCGGCAACGGATACTTGTTCTTAATCGTAGCTTTGTTCAACTGCCGAAAATCCACACACATCCTCATAGATCCATCCTTCTTCTTCACGAAAAGAATCGGAGCTCCCAGGGCGACATACCCGGTCTAATGAAGCCCTTCTCTAACAAATCACGCAACTGCTCTTTGAGTTCCTTCAACTCAGCTGGCGCCAACCGGTACGGAGCTCTAGAAATTGGGGCTGTTCCTGGCACCAACTCTATACTGAAGTCAATCTCTCGTCTCGGAGGGAATCCAGTAATCTCATCCGAAAACACGTCAGGAAACTCTCGAGCAATCGAAACGTCGCTCAACTCTACTCGCGATACTTGGGAAACATCCAAGGCATAGATCGTAAACCCTGAATTCTCCAGCGACAACAAACTAAACATGTCAGGCCTCGTGCTCTACTCAGAGTTAAACCACACAAAACAATAGCGGAAGCATACAAAAAGTGGCTTAAAATTTTCGCTTTAGGCCTGACGGTTTAAAACATATAATTTAAAATACACAATACTCAAAGTATTCCCAGTATTTTACAAACACTTAGTACAATAGTACAACATTTAAACAAATATAAATACCAGTACTACAATGGATAACACAATCCCACAAGCACAGGGCATTCCTCGGCTAACAGTACTAGTACATATATGCTATACGCTAACTGGGACACTTTATCCACCTCTTGGGGCACCTCCGGCTGGGTCAAAGCCACGACCAGCAGAGAAACCTTGGGAAACCTGAAAATACATACAGGCAATAATACACCAGTCCCAGAGGGACATCGGGGTCAAAGCCCAGTACGGAGAGCAATACAAACAGCATAAGGAAAAGCATCAGATAAATATGCAAATGCTATGCAAGGGATCAAGGCTACAACCGAAAGCAGGGAGCCAAAGGATCCCAACAACAGCTCAACAGCAAGGTCTGATCGAAGGAGGAACAGACAATCAGTGGCCACGGGTATACTAAGCACATGGGAGCTACCCACTCATCTCCAGTACACCATACCAGATGCTAAACAAACAGCTCCACCTGCTGTTGCCCACTCATGAGATGTGGGAGCTACCCACTCCGCTCATAGCGGCTAACAAACCCAGCAGGGAGAAGAGGTACGGGAGTTACCCGCTCAACCTACGAGGTATACGAGAACTACCCGCTCGTCCTCGATCACAGCATCCTGGTATTCTCAAATCAACAGAACAGGCACAGCTAGCAAAACAGAGCTCAACAGGATAATGCGTGTTTGCAAATGCAACAGCTGGTATCAATACAATCCACAAACGATAACAGCACAAAGCACACACAAAGCCAAGCATATAATCCATGCTCAATCCTAAGCTTTAAACAAGCTCACATCCGTATCTATTCTCTGTGCAACATTTATTACAAGCAGATTGCCACAATGACGTCCCGAGCTCACAGATCTACCACCTGCTCAATGGTAACACACAATTCCTCAGGGACCGTAGCACAGAAAACAGCAGCTGGGAGTTAAGGACTCCACCAACACTAATCCAACCTCTCTAACTCAACAGAAAGCTCTAAACAAAGCTCAAAGGCAGGAACTTTACTTACCCCAACAAGCTAGGAGCGAGACGCTTATGCTAACAGACTACACAAGGGAGATGTCTTCGCACACCTTACCAGGTTCAAGCAGACATTCGAAAACAATATCCAAATGAAGCGGCTCAGCAATAGGAGTCCAACGCTACCACTCTCGCTCTCGTCGGAGCTGCCTACCGCCGGCAATCGAAGAAGATAAGGTTCAGTGAACAGTAGCTAGGGTATCTCGACAGAGATTGGCAATCGGGAAATATTCTAAGTATGGAAACTGGATACTCAATTCGAAGACCAAGTACTCTCTTAACTAGTCCAAAGCTTCTCACAGCTGAAGAAACAATATCAACCACAATTAATCCATCACGACTGGTATTCCCGCTCGCAAACAGATCTTACAACAGATCTTGCTCTATGCCAAAATAGATCTCTACTAACTCAAACGACGTCGCAAAGAACTACTGTCGCAACTGGACAAGTCACCCGCTACTCACTGCTGAACACTAACCAACATTTGTTAGCAACGCTACAACAGATCTCTCACACAGCTGACGCTAACGCAACTCACAGCTGAGTCTTCTTCGCAAGTCCAAAATGCTGTCATTCCAACTAATCCAAACGACGACGTAGAACTACTCACTACTGAAACACGCTAGCGCGCTCTCTACTGCTCAGCGACAACAGATCTTGATACGACTGCTGAATACAACCACTAATGCTGATGTCACCAGTGCTGAGCGCCAACATTAAGCGAAGACTCACGCTAACAGCTGAACAGATTCCGCCAACTCTAACTCTCCAGAACTTTTCCAAGGCTGATAAAAAACCCGATAGATTCTCTAAGCATATGGACTCAAAGCTGATCTCAACAAAACCCGATTAATTAACTCAATTAATCTCATCAGCTTTCGGGTCTCACATTCCACCACTAAAACAGGATTTCGTCCTCGAAATCAATCAACTCCAAAACAAGAGTTCAATATAACTGAGGAAAGAAACACAAGTAATCAACTACTGGAACAAGAGCAACATCTACTCAAACAGATGTGGCCACTCACGCTGCATCTTCTCTTCCAGTTCCCAAGTAGCTTCTTCTCTACCGTGCTTGCTCCACTGAACCATCACCAAAGGAATGGTTTTGTTCCTCAGCTGTTTCTCTTTTCTATCCAAGATCTGCAAGGGATATCCACATAGCTCAAAGTCCGATCTAACTCAACCTCGTCAGTTCTCAACACATGCGAGGGGTCTGGCTCATACTTCCTCAACATCGAAACATGAAACACATCATGCAAGGAAGACAAATCTGGTGGCAACAACAGCCGATAAGCCAAAGGACCAATCCTCTCTAAGATCTCATAAGGACCAACATAGCGAGGAGCTAACTTACCCTTATACCAAATCTCATAACACTGCGGAAAGGAGAAACCTTAAGAAAAACTAGATCACCAACCTCAAACTCTAAAGGCCTACGCCTCTTATTAGCATAACTGGCTTGGTGATCTTGAGCAGCTTTCATTCTTTGACGAATCAAGTCCACTTGATCTCTCATCTGCTGCACAAACTCTGGGGAAGACAGCTGCTTCTCCCCCACTTCTTCCCAAAACAATAGCGATCTACATTTTCTGCCATACAAAGCTTCAAACGGTGCCGTGCCAATCGTGACCTGATAGCTATTATTATAGGAAAACTCAACCAAAGACAACGAGTCTTGCGAGCTACTACTAAAGTCCATCACAATAGCTCCAACATATTCTCTAAAATCTGGATAGTTCTCTCCGATCGGCCATCTGTTTGGGGGTGATACGATGTACTCATAGCCAATCTAGTTCCCAAAGCTGTTTGCAAACTCTTCCAAAACCTGGAAGTAAATCGACGATCACGATCTGAATCAATCGAAACTGGCACACCATGAAAACCCACCACGAAATCTATGTACAGCTTCGCCATCTTCTTCAAAGAATAGCTCATGCTGTAGGGAATGAAGTGCGCAGACTTCGACAATCTGTATACCACAACCCACACAGCATCACAACCTATGCTTGAACGAGGCAAATGCGTGACAAAATCCATAGTTGTGTGCTCTCAATTCCATTGGGGCACCTCTAAGCTATGCAAAAAACCACCAGGTCTCATCCTCTCTGCCTTGACTTGCTGACAATTCAGACATCGGGCTACAAAATCAGCAACATCACTCTTCAAACCTGCCCACCAGTAATGCTGTTTCAAGGCATGATACATCTTCCTTGCACCAGGATGGACACTGTATGTACTGTAGTGCGCTTCTCGCAAGATCACTTCTCTAAGATCAACCAGATTTGGCACAACAAGCCTGCCACGAAACCTAAAACAACCATCAGAAGAGACAGTATAGTCTTCCAACTGTCCAGCTCTCACTCTCAGCTTCAACTCATGGATGGAAGGATCTGTCCTCTCAGCTGCTCTAATGCTAGAAATAATCTGTGGCTCAACTTGCAACGAAGACACCACAACATAATCCTCAGCGGGGTAAAACCTCCAACCAGTAGTGCTAAGATGCTCATGGACCTTCGAAATCTGCATCGAAGCCAGCATTGCCACTTGAGCCTTTCTACTCAATGCATCAGCAACTAAATTCATCTTCCCAGGCTGGTATTTGATCTCACAATCAAAATCCTTTAGCAGCTTCATCCATCTACGTTGTCTCATGTTCAAATCTGACTGAGAAAATAGATACTGAAGACTCTTGTGGTCGGAGTACACCACAAACTGCTCACCATATAGGTAGTGGCGCCAAATCTTCAAAGCAAAAACCACTGCTGCTAACTCCAAATCATGAACTGGGTAACGAGTCTCATGCGGCTTCAACTGCCGAGAGGCATATGCAATGACTCGACCATTCTGCATCAACACACAACCCAATCCATTCAAGGAAGCATCTGCGCAAACTACAAAACCACCTGAACCACACGGCAGAGCTAACATAGGCGCAGTAGTTAGCTTCTCTTCGAGCAACAGAAAACTATTCTCACATTGCTCAGTCAAAACAAAACGCTTTTCTTCTGAGTCAACTGCGTCATTGGCTTTGCTATACTAGAGAATCCCTCTATAAACCGCCGATAATATCCAGCCAAACCCAAGAAACTACGAATCTCAGCAACATTCTGTGACGCTCCCAGTTGAGAACAACCTCAACCTTACTGGGATCCACAGAAATACCATCAACAGAAATCACATGATCGATAAACACAATCACAAACTGATCGATGAACTCTCTAAAGACTCTATTCATCAAGTCCATGAAAACTGCGGGAGCATTCGTCAAACCAAAAGGCATAACTAGAAACTCGTAATGCCCATACCTCCTACGAAACATAGTCTTTTCAACATTCTGCTCACGGATGCGCAACTGATGATACCCAGAACGCAGATAGACCTTCGAAAACACGGCAGACCCTTGAAACTGGTCAAAAAGATCATCGATCCTAGGCAAAGGGTACTTGTTTTTCATTGTCGCCTTGTTCAACTGTCTAAAGTCGATACACATCCTCATCGATCAGTCCTTCTTCTTAACAAACAAGATAGGCGCTCCCCACAGGGACATGCTAGGCATAATGATCCCTTCTCCAGCAAATCACGAAGCTGCTCCTTAAGCTCCGTCAACTCAGCATGTTAGAGTAGATGCCCAACTAGCCAACTTGTGGCGTGTGGGTTTTCATTGACTCTTGTACAAACGATCTTTATATATGATATTCGCATTCTTTTATATGGCATTCTTTACTTTCATTATGTGTGTAATGATTTACAATTGTGTTGAGTAAAGACCTAGATTACACTAAAGCGTATGTTAGATGTGATAGTGGGTATGAAGGCTATCATGAAACACATCTAATAGTCGCTGTGTATTCTG
>KV000205.1:1037789-1061215 GCA_001598015.1 Dorcoceras hygrometricum | reverse complement strand
GGCACAAACGACCGAGATACAATACAAGGGATCTGAAATGCAAGTGAATAAATGCGTGTATGCAAACAATCGAGAGCAGCTAGCATAACACAATGCAACAGCTACCAACACAGCATTCATATCCACCGAAACAATCCCAGCAATCTCACATTAAATCTCATGACAATTCCAAGCTACATCAAGCTCAAATCCGTACCTTAATACTGCGCAACAATTACCACAAAGGGATCCCGAGAATTCTGGTTTAAAACCTGCTAAACAACAAAGCATAATTCTCAGGGATGCTAACAGAAGCTCACGGCTGGGAGCCACGCTCAAACAACGCAATTACTACCAAAACAACTTACTGGAAGCTTAAACCAAGGCTAGGAACAAGATCTCATCACAAAGGAACGAAGTTCTACCTGCACTACAACACGCACGCTCGGCAGCAACTTCGCGTTCCTCAACTAGCCAACCACAGCTTCCAAAAGTGGTATGGAATGGAAGAGCTTCTCGAGAGGAGTCCAACGCTACCTCAAACGTATCAAACAATGGCCGGAAACGACGGAAATTTGCCAGAGAAACTCACGGTGAACAGTACTAGGATTCGAAAAACAGAGGTCGACAATCGAGAGAATATTTCGCTAAGTATGGGAATCTAATAGATCAATCGAAGATCAAGTATTCCAATATATATATACACTCTCAACTGCTGATAATAGATCCCACCGACAAACCAGTCGACACTCGCTGAAAAATACAACCAGCAGACGCAAGCAAACCAACTGTTGAATTCTCAAATAACACTAAGCAAAACGGTGTTGCAGCGACTTAACTAAACGACGTCGCACAGCTTAACTTAACTAGGGAAGTTAAATAACTAAGCAAAACGGTGTCGCAGCGACTTCACTTAACACAAGACCAGGAGTTCAAAATAACTGAGCAAACAATTAACAACAACTAGGGAAGAAAAATACAACCAAAAGCTACAAACTACTGGAATTTAGCTCAACAGCTACTCAAACAGATGCGGCCACTCGCGCTGCATCTTTTCTTCCAGCTCCCAACTAGCTTCTTCCCTTCCATGTTTGCTCCATTGCACCATTACCAACGGAATGGTTTTATTTCTCAGCTGTTTCTCTTTTCTGTCAAGGATTTGCAAGGGGTATTCCTGATAGCTCAACGACTGATCTAGCACAACCTCATCAGTCCTTAGCACATGAGACGGATCTGGCTCATACTTCCTCAACATGGAAACATGAAAGACATCATGTAGATGTAACGCCCGGAAATCCTAATTACGTGAATTGAATGCATGACCAGGAGGAAAACCTTATGTTTATATTATTTGCATGTCATGCATGTGTTTATATGATGATTTTATGTGTTACGTGTGCATATCGCTTTACGGTACGGTTTGAGACCGGTAAGCGGGGACGAGTCCGGAGACGACCAAATCGAAATATTTAAATGTTTTAGCCCTTAGACATATTTTAAAGCAAAATATTTTTATTTTATGCACAATTTCCAAAAAAAATGAGATTTTATGCACGATTACCGAGGGGGACTCGTTTTTCGCCTATACGGGCCATTTTTATGACTTTTACCACATTTTAAATTTGAGAGGCCTTATATTACGAAAATTAAAAGCTTAGAGGCTGAAATTTAAATGTTTTTGAGCCTTTTTAATTAGAGGATGGTCTAGTATAATGATGGGCCTTTATTTCTTTAAATAAAACAAGGTAGAAGGGCTTTTTAGTACATTTTTTCATACACCCTTCACCTAAACTCGAAAATTACCCTAGCCCCTCCTCTCATCAGCCAACTTCAGCCTCCATCCTCCCCTTGGTGACCGAAAATTTGCAAGTTTTTCCATTGGAACTCAAGGTGTGGTCTTCTCCATTGTCCTCCGCCCCGATATCACGTATTTTCGCTTCTCTATCAATCAAGGCATGTTATATTCTTTCTTTTCTCACCATATAGATCATATTACACTGTTTTTAAAAATATTATGCATGAATTTTATGTGAATGTTTCAGATCTTAAGGTTTATGTTCATGATCATGCATGTACTCATATGTGCACCTCACGGTTTTAATCCTTTTTGCATGGCTTCGGTTCATGGGCTGCTTGAGGGGTCCGGGCTCGTTGTTAAGTGGTTCATGGTGGTCCTAGGAGTGGCTTGTCGTGGTTCTAAGTGGTGGAATTGTGGTCGAACCAATGGCTTGATGTCGCACACCGCGCAGTGTGTGTTTGTGGCGTGTCGCGTGCGTCTCCTTCCCAGCGTTCGTTCTCCTTCGTGCGAGCTCTGTTGGGGCCGTGGTTGGTCTCCTTGGAACCACCTCGACCTGGGAGTGGTCCAAACGGAAGGGATCCGGCAGTGGTGGCCGGAGTAGAGAGAACGATTGCTGATACCATCAGGTGGTCGCGACGGCACAACATGGCTGGTGCGTCCACTTGCAGCGACTGTTTCTCCCTGGTTAGGCCACGGTTTGAGGCAAGGTTGGTCACGTTAGAACCGCCTGGACCTGGGGCTGGTCCAGACGGAAGGTCTCCGGCCATGGTATCCGGATCAGGGAGGTCGAGCGTGATGACTGGCGGATGGTCGCTGCCCTGCATGAACCTGTGTGTGTTTTTGGGTTTAGGGTTTGTAGTGGGCTGTTTTGGTCCAATTGAACCGGCTGGTTCGGTTGGGCTGAAGCGATTCTTCGAGTCTCAAGTCGAATATTTTAAGTCTGGTCCGATTTATTTTATTTTTGGGCCGGGTAATTTTATTTTTTAAAGTCCGGGTCGTTTTTACCGGGTCAAGTCAACTTTTAATTTAAAATTAGTTCGAGTCAAAATTATTTTTGGGTCAACGATTTTTAGTCAAAATCTATTTTTAAGTTGCTGGAATTTTTAATTAAATTGGAGCGGTGGTTCTGGTGGGGTACTAGCCTGCTGCGTGGAGCTCGGAAGTCGCACTGCCAGTCTGTGAGTTTTATTTTATGATTTATGTTTATGTTTGTATGCTGCATGTTTAGTTTTGCCTTAGTTTTACCTTATATTTTAAGGGTTAGACGCCTAGTCATGCACTTAGATTTACGTTATAAGGATTTGGTGTACCAGAACAATGCCTCCCCGTCGCAACCGAGAGCAGCAGTAGGATGACGACTTGCCTCCTCCACCACCCCAGATGACGCCGTTTGAGAGGGCTAACGTGGAGATGTTAGCCGGGATTACTAGGCTGTTGGAGCGTCAGACGGAGCGACCCGGGAAGTCGCCTGAGGAATATGTTGCTGAGAGGTTCCGCAAGCAGGGACCCAAGGATTTTGCGGGGACTAAAGAACCGCTAGTTGCTGAGGAGTGGAATCTGAGTAGAACTGTAGGACTTCTAGGACTTGGCTTGAGAACTTAGACGGATGGGACTAGCGAACCTAGAAAGGTTTTAGGTATCTAAACTACTTTTGGGATTTACTATGACTGTAAGCGCGTGCCTGTGTGTTGTGTCCATTTCAGGAAAGATTCGTGTGCTTGGTGTTACTACCCTTGCATTACTAGACTCAGGGGCGACCCACTCATTTATTTCGAGTGCGTTCACGCAGAGGATGGGTATTACACCGGAGAGCTTGGGTATGGCTCTCGCAGTGACGATTCCGTCAGGAGAGGAGTTGACGACGACCAGCGTGGTTCAGGGATTGACGATGATGTTCCAGGATCATGCAGTCCAAGCAGATTTAGTGGTGTTGCTGATGTCGGGGTTCGATCTCACCCTAGGCATGGATTGGCTGATAGAGTTCGGGGCAGTGATTGATTGTCAGAGGCGGACGATTCTATCAGACCGCCAGGGTAGGAGGCCTTCTTATTTAAGGCAGCTAGGAGACCACGGAAGCCTAGATTCATATCCTTCTTACAGGCCAGGAAGCTGGTTGAGCACGGATGTCAGGCGTTCTTGGCCAGTGTTACTGCTCCAGGAGATTCAGCAGGCCCTTCGTTGTCTGATGTGGAGGTAGTCAGGGATTTCGCAGATGTTTTCCCCGACGATGTCACAGGAGTTCCACCAGAGAGAGAGAGAGGTGGTAGTTTTCTATTGAGCTGATGTCGGGTACCGTGCCTATCTCTAACTAAGGCACCGTATCGATTAGCTCCTACCGAGATGAAGGAGTTAAAGGAGCAGATTCAGGAGTTGCTTGATAAGGGGTTCATTCGCCCTAGGTTTTTCTCCATGGGGCGCGCCAGTTTTGTTTGTGAAGAAGAAGGATGGTAGCATGAGGCTGTGCATTGACTATCGGGAGTTGAACAAAGTTACCGTAAAGAACAAATATCCACTCCCGAGGATTGAGGATTTATTCGATCAGTTGCAGGGAGCTTCAGTGTTCTCAAAGATTGATATGAGATCTGGCTATCATCAGCTGAGAGTTAGAGAGGAGGACGTGTCAAAGACTGCTTTTCGGACACGCTACGGCCATTACGAGTTCTTGGTGATGCCGTTTGGTCTGACGAACGCCCCAGCGATTTTTATGGATCTGATGAACAGGGTATTCAGGCAGTATCTAGACCAGTTCATCATTGTGTTTATCGACGACATTCTGATTTACTCGAGGAGCTTTGAGGAGCATAGACAGCACTTGAAGACAGCTTTTCAGACTTTGAGGGAGCACAAGTTATACGCCAAATTCAGCAAGTACGAGTTTTGGCTAGAGCAGGTGGCTTTCTTAGGACATATTGTGTCGAGAGATGGGATTTCCGTTGACCCATCGAAGATGGAAGCAGTACAGAACTGGGGGATTCCGAAGAATGCAGCAGAGATTCGTAGTTTCTTGGGCTTGGCAGGTTACTATCGCAAATTCATTAAGGGCTTCTCTTCTATTTCAGTGCCCTTGACAGCCTTGACCAAGAAGAATGCGAAGTATGTGTGGAGTACCGACTGTCAGAGGAGCTTTGATCAGCTGAAGGAGGCCCTTACTTCAGCACCAGTGTTAGCGATGCCAGTGGACCACGAGGAGTTTGTGGTCTATACAGATGCTTCTTTGAGAGGTTTGGGTGCAGTTCTGATGCAGGGAGATAAGGTTATTGCATATGAGTCGAGATAGCTGAAGAGTTATGAGCAGAACTATCCGACGCACGATCTGGAGCTTGCAGCAGTAGTGTTCGCACTGAAGAATTGGAGACACTATTTGTACGGCGATAAGTGTCAGATTTTCACCGACCATAAGAGCCTCAAGTACTTCTTCACCCAGAAGGAGCTGAATATGAGGCAGCGCAGATGGCTAGAGTTGGTGAAGGACTATGACTGTGACATTAGCTACCATCCGGGTAAGGCTAATGTGATAGCAGACGCTTTGAGCCGGAAGACTTCAGTGGTGGCGTGTTTATCAGTTGAGCGACCACTGCAGACCGAGATTCAGAGATTTGGGTTGGAGTTTTATTCAGGAGGCTGTGCGCCTAGCCTCGCAGCGCTCACAGTTCAGCCGACTCTTCGTGATTGGATTAGGGACGGCCAGGCTATAGATGAGCAGTTATAGCAGTGGAGACAGAGAGATGAGGCTAGAGAACGAGGTTTGTACACAGTTAAGGATGGGATAGTCCGTTTCAGGGGTCGCATGTGGGTACCCAGCACTGAGCAGTTGAGAGCTGAGATGTTATCAGAGGCCCATGCATCGACGTATTCCATTCACCTAGGGAGTACGAAGATGTACATAGATTTGCAGACACTTTACTGGTGGCCAAGGATGAAGAGGGATATCGGACGATTTGTATCAGAGTGCTTGACCTGTCAGCAGGTCAAGGCGGAGCACCAGAGACCAGCAGGGTTGCTACAGCCACTCACTATCCCTGAGTGGAAATGGGAGAACATCACGATGGATTTTGTGGCTGGTTTACCTAGGAGTCCCAGAGGCTTTACGGCGATTTGGGTGATTGTGGATCGACTCACCAAGTCCGCACACTTCCTACCGATGAAGACCACTTTCACATTGACGCAGTATGCAGAGCTTTACATTAGGGAGATTGTCAGGTTGCATGGCATACCCGTCTCTATTGTGTCAGATAGGGAATCCAGGTTTACGTCTGCGTTTTGGAGGAGCTTACATGCTGCATTGGGGACCAAGCTATCATTCAGTTCGGCTATTCATCCGCAGACAGACGGCCAGTCGGAGAGAGTCATCCAGATTCTAGAGGATTTACTGAGAGCCTGCGTGATAGATTTTCAGAGTGCGTGGGATTCTAGGTTGCCCTTGGTAGAATTCACGTACAACAACAGTTTTCAGGCATCGATTGGGATGGCTCCTTATGAGGCTTTGTACGGGAGGAGGTGTAGGTCTCCCGTGCTTTGGGATGAGGTTGGCGAGAGGATTTTGACTGGACCAGAGATGGTACAGCAGACAGCTGAGATTGTGACCAGGATACGAGATCGGATGAGGACAGCTCAGAGTCGTCAAAAGAGTTATGCCGATCGTAGACGACGAGATCTGGAGTTGGCAGTAGGGGACCATGTATTTGTGAGGATATCGCCTATGAAGGGCATGATGCGCTTCGGCCGGAGAGGCAAGCTCAGTCCGAGATTCATTGGACCGTTTGAGATCTTGGAGAGGGTTGGTACGTTAGCATACCGCGTAGCATTACCACCCAGTCTGTCAACAGAGCACAACGTGTTCCATATCTCGATGCTACGGAAGTACGTCCCGAACCCATCTCATGTGTTGGATTTTGAGCCGCTCCAGTTGGCACCAGACTTATCTTTTGAGGAGCGACAAATGCAGATCTTAGCGCGAGAGGAGCGCAGACTTAGAGCACGGAGGATTCCGATGGTCAAGGTCCTGTGGCAGAATCACTCGGCAGATGAGGCTACCTGGGAGACCGAGTCCGATATGCGGACGCGCTATCCAGAGCTTTTCGGTACGTAACTCAATTTCGGGGACGAAATTTCTATAAGGGGGGGAGAGTTGTAACGCCCGAAAATCCTAATTACGTGAATTGAATTCATGACTAGGAAGAAAACCTTATGTTTATATGATTTGCATGTCATGCATGTGTTTATATGATGATTTTATGTGTTACGTGTGCATATCGCTTTACGGTACGGTTTGAGACCGGTAACCGGGGACGAGTCCGGAGACGATCAAATCGAAATATTTAAATGTTTTAGCCCTTAGACATATTTTAAAGCAAAATATTTTTATTTTAAGCACAATTTCCAAAAAAAAATGAGATTTTATGCACGATTACCGAGGGGGACCCGTTTTTCGTCTATACGGGCCATTTTTATGACTTTTACCACACTTTTAAAAATTTGAGAGGCCTTATATTACGAAAATTAAAGGCTTGGAGGCTGAAATTTAAATGTTTTTAAGCCTTTTTAATTAGAGGATGGGCTAGTATAATGATGGGCCCTTATTTCTTTAAATAAAACAAGGTAGAAGGGCTTTTTAGTACATTTTTTCATACACCCTTCACCTAAACTCGAAATTTACCCTAGCCCCTCCTCTCATCAGCCAACTTCAGCCTCCATCCTCCCCTTGGTGGCCGAAAATTTGCAAGTTTTTCCATTGGAACTCAAGGTGTGGTCTTCTCCATTGTCCTCCGCCCCGATATCACGTATTTTCGCTTCTCTATCAATCAAGGCATGTTATATTCTTTCTTTTCTCACCATATAGATCATATTACACTGTTTTTACAAAGATTATGCATGAATTTTATGTGAATGTTTCAGATCTTAAGGTTTATGTTCATGATCATGCATGTACTCATATGTGCACCTCACGGTTTTAATCCTTTTTGCATGGCTTCGGTTCATGGGCTGCTTGAGGGGTCCAGGATTGTTGTTAAGTGGTTCATGGTGGTCCTAGGAGTGGCTTTTCGTGGTTCGAAGTGGTGGAATTGTGGTCGAACCAATGGCTTGATGTCGCACACCGTGCAGTGTGTGTTTGTGCGTGTCGTGTGCGTCTCCTTCCCAACGTTCGTTCTCCTTCGTGCGAGCTCGGTTGGGTCCGTGGTTGGTCTAGTTGGAACCCCCTGGACCTGGGGGTGGTCCAGCCGGAAGGGCTCTGGCAATGGTGGCCGGAGTAGAGAGAACGATCACTGATACCATCAGGTGGTCACGACGGCACAACATGGCTGGTGCGTCCACTTTCAGCGACTGTTTCTCCTTGGTTAGGCCACGGTTTGAGGCAAGGTTGGTCACATTAGAACCGCCTGGACCTAGGGGTGGTCCAGCCGGAAGGTCTCCGGCCATGGCGTGCGGAGCAGGGAGGTAGAGCGTGATGACTGGCGGCTGGTCGCTGCCCTGCATGAACCAGTGTGTGTTTTTGGGTTTAGGGTTTGTAGTGGCTGTTTTGGTCCAATTGAACCGGCTGGTTCGGTTGGGCTGAACCACTTCTTCGAGTCTCGAGTCGAATATTTTAAGTCTGGTCCGATTTATTTTATTTTTGGGCCGGGTAATTTTATTTTTTAAAGTCCGGGTCGTTTTTACCGGGTCAAGTCAACTTTTAAGTTAAAATTAGTTCGAGTCAAAATTATTTTTGGGTCAACGATTTTTAGTCAAAAATCTATTTTTAAGTTGCTGGAATTTTTAATTAAATTGGGTTTTTAGCCAAATTTAGTGGACTTTGGGCCGATATTTATTTTAATGAAATTTTAACCATTTTTAACGATATTGGGCCGAGTCCTTCAAATGATTTTAAAAATGGTTTGTTCTTAGTTGTTGGGCCAAGATGAGTTGGGCTTAGGATTGTTCTAAGCTTGAGTTGAGGCTTTGGGGCTTAGAATTAGTGGGCCAGTCGCTTGAGCCAGTCCTTGACCGGGCCAAAGAAAATAATACATAGGCCCATGAATATACTTTTTAATGTTATATGTATCATGCTATGTATTTAAGTATGTAATGTTTTAAGAAAATTAGCATATATTGATGGGCCAAGGTTTAAAGTTGCATGATTTTTATGAAACGCATGCATCATGAAAGTTTAAATTATGTTAAGGCATGAATGAAAATGTTTTTGAGGAATTGAAGTGTTGTGGGGCAAAGTAACGATGAGAGTTAGCCAGGTAGCCGGGCCCGGGGATCCCCTGTTAATGTATAATGATAATGAGCTTATGGATCCTCGTGTGGCATCGAGGTGAAGTGGAAACATAGAGGTGTGACATATAGGGATCCCGAGGTAAGGTCGGGTGAACCACACCGTCACGTACGTTGGTTTATAGATTGATCAATCAAATTTAACGGCTCTCACTTCATGGATACGACTCGCATGTTCTTTTAAGTTATGTTATGTATGATGCTGTGCCTTAACATAAATGTTATGATGATTTATGTACGACTACAACATGATTTAACGTTTACGATCTTTTAATGCACGCATGCCATGAAAATTATATTCATATACTTATGTGCCTGTATGTGGTTTTATTGTATGTACCTTGTTATTAGCGGATATAGCATGCTGGGCCTTTAGGCTCACTAGGTTTATATGGTGCAGGTGAGCATGATAATGTTGATGATATTACTTCGACGGCGGTGAGGACGTCTGATGCTCCGCTGCGGCTGTTACCCCGTGACCGCTTAGTTATTTCATGTTATTTACTTTTAAACATGTTCAGTTTTTCCGCAAACAGTTTTTGAGTACTCTGATTTTTATGATTAGCTTGTGAGACGTGGATTAAGGATTTTTACAGTCGTTTTATCGCATGTTGAGATGTTATTTTTAATTCTTAAGTTATGGTTTTTATTTATCGCTTTCATTAAATATTATTCCACGTCGGCTTTCAAAAAAAAAACTTTTTTTAGAGGTTTAGTATGTTTCAGTAGAGAAGACAATTCCGAAGGCAACAACAGCCGATAAGCTAAAGGGCCAATCCTCTCAACAATCTCATACGGTCCGACGTAACTAGGGGCTAACTTTCCCTTGTGTCCAAAGCGCATAACACTACGAAACGGAGAAACTTTGAGAAAAACACGATCACCAACCTGAAACTCAAGAGGTCGATGCCTCTTATTTGCATAACTGGCTTGGCGATCCTGGGCAGCTTTCATCCGCTGTCGAATTAGATCCACATGATCCTTCATTTGTTGCACAAAGTCGGCGGCAGATAGCTGCTTCTCCCCCATTTCTTCCCAACACACTGGCGATCTGCACTTCCTGCCATACAAAGCCTCAAACGGCGCCATACCAATCGTCACTTGATAGCTGTTATTGTAGGAAAACTCTACTAAAGACAACGCATCTTGCCAGCTACCTCCGAAATCCAACACAACAGCTCGTAGCATATCCTCCAACGTCTGGATAGTTCTCTCAGATTGGCCATATGTCTGGGGGTGATACGCTGTGCTCATAGCCAATATGTACCCAAAGCTGTTTGCAAACTCTTCCAAAACCTAGAAGTAAACCTCGGATCTCGATCGGAAACGATCGAAACAGGCACACCGTGCAATCTCACCACGAAATCCACGTACAGCTTCGCCATTTTCTTCAACGAGAAGGTCATCCCATAGGGAATAAAATGTGCAGACTTCGACAGTCGGTCTATAACCACCCAAATAGCATCGCATCCTCTGCTGGAACGAGGAAGATGCGTCACGAAATCCATCGCTATGTGCTCCCAATTCCATTGGGGCACTTCCAAACTCTGCAACAGACCACCGTGTCTCATCCTTTCGGCCTTTACCATCTGACAATTCAAACAACGAGCGACAAAACCAGCAACGTAACTCTTTAGGCCAACCCACCAAAAGTGCGGCTTCAATGCATCGTACATCTTTCGTGCACCAGGATGAACACTATGTCTTCTATAGTGCACTTACCGAAGGATCTCCTCCTTTAAATCAATCAAATTGGGCACAACCAACCTGCCCCGGAAACGCAAACAACCATCAGAAGAGACAGAATAGTCATCAAGTTCACCAGCCCTGACCTTCAATTTCAACTCGTGGATAGACGGATCAGTCCTTTGAGCTGTTCTAATACTCGAAACAATCTGTGGCTCCACTTGGAATGATGAAACCACAACATAATCCTCAGCCGGGTAGAATCACCAACCCGTAGTGTTAAGATGCTCTTGATCCTTAGAGATGTACAACGATGCAAGCATCTCACTAGCTTTCCTGCTCAATGAATCAGCCACTATGTTCGACTTCCCAAGCTGGTACTTGATCTCACAATCAAAGTCCTTAAGCAGCTCCATCCAACGGCGCTATCTCATGTTCAAGTCAGGCTACGAAAATAGATACTGCAAACTCTTGTGGTCCGAGTACACCACAAACTGCTCGTCATACAGGTAGTGACGTCAGATCGTCAATGCAAAAACAACGGCCGCTAGCTCCAAATCATGGACGGGATAACGAGTCTCGTGCGGTTTCAAATGCCGCGAGGCATACGCAACGACTCGACCATTCTGCATCAAAACACAGCCCAATCCATTCAGCGAAGCGTCTGGGACGCTCCCAGTTCAAAGCAGCATCAACCTTACTGGGATCCACCGAAATCCCCTCGACTGAAATCACATGTCCCAAGAATACGACACGATCCAGCCAAAACTCGCACTTGGAGAATTTGGCATACAACTGCTGATCTCTCAACGTCTGAAGGACAATCCGCAAATGCTCCTTATGCTCCAAAGGAGTCTTCGAATAAACCAAGATGTCTTCAATAAAAATAATCACAAACTGATCAATGAACTGTCTAAAAACCCAGTTCATCAGATCCATAAAGACTGCAGGCGCGTTGGTCAAACCAAACGACATCACCAGAAACTCGAAATGCCCATACCTGGTACGAAAAGCAGTCTTTGCGACATCCTGATCTCTCACTCTCAGCTGATGATACCCTGAACGAAGATCAATCTTCGAGTACACCGTAGAACCTTGCAGTTGATCAAACAGATCATCGATCCTGGGTAGAGGGTACTTGTTCTTGACAGTAGCTTTGTTCAACTGGCGGAAATAAATGCACATCCGCATTGAGCCATCCTTCTTCTTCACAAACAAGATGGGCGCTCCCCACGGCGACATACTAGGTCGGATAAAACCTTTCTCCAGCAAATCGTCCAACTTCACCTTGAGCTCTCTCAACTCCGCCGGCGCCAGACGATACGGGGCACGAGAAATCGAAGCTGTGCTAGGCACCAGCTCTATGCTGATGTCAATCTCCCGCCTCGGAGGAAAACTAGGAATCTCCTCCTGAAACACATCGGGAAAATGCCGCACCACAGGAACGTCACTGAGCTGCACACGGGAAGAAGAAGACGCATCCAACACGTAGATCAGGAAACCAGCATTCCCTAAGGACAGCAAGCTGAACATCTCCATCGCTGAGACTAACGGGATCTTCGATCGAGAATCCTGGCCGTAGAAGTCCCAGTTCTCGCCAGACATAGGCCTAAAGCGCACAAATCCATGGAAACAATCCACGGAGGCCCTATACTTGGACAACACGTCCATCCCAACAATACAATCAAAATCCCACAACATTAAACGGATCAAACTCGCCACCAACACATGCTCGCCAAAACGCAGCACACCAGAACCACTGCTACTCGAGCTGCCCGAACCAGAAGAGCCAGAACACAACTTCTTCTTGAACTGCTGACCGCGGGGTCGGAACCTCTGACGGCCAGACTGCTGTGCCACCTGCGGCTGCTGCTGCTGCTGCTGGGGCTGATGGGCTGACTGGGAGGACTGAGAAGACTGCGCTCCCTGACCAGTGGGACGACCACCCTGAGCCACCTGCTGCCTACGAGCACGACGGCTACGCAAACCCTCCTCAATGTCGATGGCACTATCCACTGCCTCAGCATACGTCTTGGGTTTGCTGGTCAGCACCATCTGATACAACTCTTCATTCAGGCCCTCAAGAAATCTAGTCCGCTTGGCCCTCTCCCGGCCAGAAACATGAGGAACGTACGCCAGCAATGAAGAAAACTGACGAGCATAATCCCTCACAGTCATCGACCCCTGCTCCAGATGGTCGAACTCCCGCTCCCGGGCATTCACATAAGACTCGGGTACATACTCCTACCGTAAGGTCTCGCAAAAACTGCCCCAAGAGATCCCAACACCGGTCTCCAACAAGGTACTCGAAGCGCCTCGCCACCAGCGCTCTGCAGCCTTCCTGAGCAAGAGGGTCACTAAACTCAGCCGAAGATCATCATCATACTGCACCCGATCGAAAAGACCGATGATATTCCGGAGCCACGAGTCTGGATCCTCACTGGAATCATCACCATTAAAGACTGGAGGGTTCATCCTCTGAAACCGTGCTATCACGACATCCATCCTTTCCACAGGAGGCGCCGCAACCTCAACTTCCTCCTCTTCGTCGTGTCCAACACGACTACGACTACGTGCACTACGCTGATCCTCGTTATATCCTGCCGATTCCTCAAACTGCCCCTACCTCTACCACGACGTCTAGGCGGCATCTACGAAAACATTCAACAGGATCAAGCAAAATAGAACAGATACAGCATAGATAGCACATAACACAAATATGCAGCACATAATCACATAAATCAAGCACATGAAACACACGACACTGTGCCTAGACTCAAGTGTGATAAAAAAAATTGAGCTTATCCCAGCTTAAGCTCTGATACCAAAAATGTCAGGCCTCGTGCTCACATCAGAGATAAAACATACAAACACACACGGAAGCTATCAAAAAGTGGGTAAAATTTTTGCTATTGGCCTGACGGTTTAAAACAATATAATTTAAAATAGCGCGATACTCAAAATATATCCCAGTTTATAAAAACAACCAAACGCGGCTACCAGTCAACAATACACAGTATAGCATAACAACAACCAACAACATGTATCAGACTCCATCAGCCGAATACAACGACAAAGCACAGGGCATCCCCTGGCTAATAATACTGATACATATAAATATGCTATACGCTACTGGGATACTCTAACCACCTCCTGGGGCACCTCCAGCTGGGTTAAAACCACGACCAGTTGTAAAACCTGGGTTCCCTGAAAACAACACAAACAAGGAAAACAACCAAGCCCCAGAGGGACATGGGGTCAAACCCCAGTACGGAGAGCAACTGAAATAGCTAAAAGAAATGCATAAGATAAAATGCAGATGCTATGCATGAGACACCGGATAACAGCTGAAGGCTACAACCAACAAGGGAGCCAAGGAACTCAAACATAGCTCCACGAGATCTGCAACGAATCAGTGGCCACGGTGTGTGTTCAAAGTGTGGTAATGAGCCACTCGCCTTGACACAACACCCAAATACCAGATGCATCAAACAACTCAACCTTCCGTTGCCTCGCCCATGAACTGTGGTAGTTAACCACTCGGCGCATGGTGGCTAACAGATCCCAGCAGGGAGATGAGAGTGCGGTATCGCTGCTCGCCCTCGCATCCTGGTAAGAAAACAACAGCACAATACACAAGGCACAAACGACCGAGATACAATACAAGGGATCTGAAATGCAAGTGAATAAATGCGTGTATGCAAACAATCGAGAGCAGCTAGCGTTACACAATGCAACAGCTACCAACACAGCATTCATATCCACCGAAACAATCCCAGCAATCTCACATTAAATCTCATGACAATTCCAAGCTACATCAAGCTCAAATCCGTACCTTAATACTGCGCAACAATTACCACAAAGGGATCCCGAGAATTCTGGTTTAAAACCTGCTAAACAACGAAGCATAATTCTCAGGGATGCTAACAGAAGCTCACGGCTGGGAGCCACGCTCAACCAACGCAATTAATACCAAAACAACTTACTGGAAGCTTAAACCAAGGCTAGGAACAAGATCTCATCACAAAGGAACGAAGTTCTACCTGCACTACAACACGCACGCTCGGCAGCAACTTCGCGTTCCTCAACTAGCCAACCACAGCTTCCAAAGTGGTATGGAATGGAAGAGCTTCTTGAGACGAGTCCAACGCTACCTTAAACGTATCAAACAATGGCCGGAAACGATGGGAATTTGCCAGAGAAACTCACGGTGAACAATACTAGGGTTCGAAAAACAGAGGTCGACAATCGAGAGAATATTTCGCTAAGTATGGGAATCTAATAGATCAATCGAATATCAAGTCTTCCAATATATATATACACTCTCAACTGCTGATAATAGATCCCACCGAAAAACCAGTCGACACTCGCTGAAAAATACAACCAGCAGACGCAAGCAAACCAACTGTTGAATTCTCAAATAACACTAAGCAAAACGGTGTCGCAGCGACTTAACTAAACGACGTCGCACAACTTACGTCATCCTATATGTCAACAGCTGGTTAACCAAAACCAGCGACTGGATTTCTCAACAACGCAACAGATCCTTGCAGCTGGTACCAGACGCGACATCAAAACGCAGCGTTTCAACTAATCTAAACGGCGTCGCTTAACCACGTCAGCAAATCTATTGAACTAACACAAGCAACGACTGATCGCTACTAGGGGCAAACACACCAGCTCCTGATTTTTTAGCGCTAACCAAAACGAAGTCGCCTCCATTAATCCAAACGACGGTGTATTGCACTTTGCTACAGGAGCTTGCTGTTAACAGATATCACCCAGTCGATGCCTTATAAAACGTCACCGTTTTGGAATTCCTTAGCGCTCTCTGCTGAAATCCACGTAAGCGTTGCTGCCGGCAGATCCTACCCAACGCATGCCAACAAAATACTATCTGCTGGCAGACTTTGCCAACGACTAGTCACTCACGCCAAAACGATGGCGTTTGATCTCCCGCATTACAAATACACGCTTCGATTGGTTTTCACTACCAATCAGCTGCTAACTCACAAATACCAAAATTACGAAAACTTCCAAAATTATTAAAACCGATTAACCTAACATTAATCTTCCATTAAATCCAGGTCTCACAATTCCGGTCGTGGACCGGATTAGGAGGCAACAACCGCCAACCGTTGAAGTGCCGATTTCCTCGTGAAATTGGTCGGAGCCAGGCCCCTAGACGCCAGCAAGGTACCGTTCTAAACATCCTATGTATGTTTATGAACTATTTTACAGGTGTATTGACCGTTCCCAGGCTCCAAAATTTAAATCTTCCGCTGTGCCCCGGGAGCGGGATCCGGATCTGCCGCTGCGCCAACAGTGGTATCAGAGCTTTGGCTCGGATCTGTCAATACACTTTATGTACCTGTATTGCATCAGATCTCAGATTTTAAAAAAAAAAAAAATTTCTGCCGCCGCACGACCGCCGCACGCTGCCGCACGCCAGTCGCGCACGGCATGTGATGGATCTGTTTTGACAGATCCTGATTAAGTTTTGAATTACACAAAACCTGTTATTGTGTTTCTAACAATTCCACTTGAGTGTACAGATTCCAGGAACGAAGAAGATGATGAACAGTCGAAGAATCTATCCAGCAGATGGTTCAAGTTAAAGTTCAGCAGTTGGTTTGGTGCATACATTTAGACGGCAGCTGGATTAGCAATGGAGACGTCCAAAGTTGAATCAGTTGTTCGTAATCTGGCGGAGGCCAATTCAGACCAGCAGGTGTGATTATTGCTTAGAGAGCTTGAACCAGCTGGAGCGCTAACAAGAGCTGGTATCAGCAGTGATGACGTCAGCATACATTCTGGAGAAAGCAATGAGCAGCAAGGATGATGTCATCACAATCAGCAGATGAGAAGAGAGTCGCAAGTTACTGTTGAAGAAGCTGTTGTCAATTACTGTTAACGAATCTGTTAGCAGTCGCGATTATAAGTACTGTTGATGAATCTGTTGACAGTCACTATTCAAGAAGCTGACAACAGCAAATGTAAAAGTGAAGAAAGCAACGTCGTGCTAAAGAATCAGCAGATGAAGAAAGACTAGCAGCAGCGCAAGCGCATATAAATCAGCAGATGGTTAGATTTCAGCAGATGAAGAGAGATCAGCTGTTGTGCAAGCAGGCGTTGAAGCAAAGAGAAAGCTGGATCAGTAATGATGACATCAGCAGTGATGTCATCACAATCAGCAGGTAGCTTGTACATCCAGACGCAAGAGACAAGCGACGTCGTCGAGGATGAAATCCAGTCGCAAGCTACTGTTCACCAGCAGATAGTACTTGGAGATAGCGATAGCAAAACGATGTCGTTTACATAAGTTGATACGACAGCGTTTTGCCTTCGCGCTAAAGATTCAGCAGATGCTCTTTGCGTTGATATCCAGCAGTCGCAAGATACCAGCAGGAAGCTACAGTATATCCAGACGAGAGATTCAGCGTTATATTCAACCAGTCGAGGATGCATAGCAAATGATGTCGTTTGAATAAGTTGATACGACATCGTTTGATCTAAACCAGTCGTTGGGAAATCCAGTCGCAAGCTTTTCATGACCAACGACTGGACAATCAGCTGCAAACATATCGTTACAACCAGCTGGACATCCAGACGCAAGCAATTTTCATCCAGTCGAGAGCTACAGTGGATCCAGTCGAAGGCTACAGTGATTTGCATATCCAGTCGACAAAGAATTCAGCAGAAGCGCAAAGCAGTAGTAGACATGAATCAGCAGCGAAGCAGTTGACGATTTACGAGAGCTGGATGTCAACTGCTGAGCGTAATTCAAATGGCGAAAAACGACAAGACCAATCAACGCTCAAGATGGAAAGAATCAATGGCTGAAATAGAGTCGTGCAAATTGCCTAAAATTAAGGGAACAAGATCTGTACTATTCTGGGAAATAGTACAATTGACAGAGGAGCGTTGCACGTATTTGGAAAGACGACAATTATCCTTGACAAGCGCAGAAGAATTTTGGAATCTACAGTCTAACGGCCATATTTCAAACAGAGGATATATTTGCGAGAAGCGCCATTGAAGAAGTGACTGTGAGCTCGACGTCGTGAGACCAGAGAGTTGTTGTCGCACAGAAAATATTAAAACACATGTGCTATGTTTTAAGGTTTTTAATATTTTGAGAAGCTTATTTTATGATGGCCAGATTTGTTTTTATATAGAACTGGTTTTTCGCTTGTTGAACTGTCATGGGATGCGCGAGTCCCGTGCGGTTGCCAATCTTCTATTTTCGTTGTGCTGTAAGATCACCTGGAGCGAGGCTCGGTGACAAGCACATGGGGCGAGATAGAAGAAGGAAAAATCTGAGTTTTTATCTGTACTGGTTCTTCATATATATAAGTAACTCAGTAGCACTTGGTCATTTGAAATATTTCGATGCTCTGATTTGTTTTAAATGTTCTGTTTTGCGGATTCCAGCTGGTGCCAAAATTTTGTTTTTAAATGATTTGAGCTCATGTTATAAAAGACAGGGAGAGTGGCGTCACTGTCTTCATTAATTTGAGCTATACATCAGTTTAGTTTCAAAATCATATACTATTGCATACGGTGCTTCCCAAAAGCTGGTTTTGTTTTTCAAATCTAAAACTCCTGCTGTTACGTTTTTTTTTTGTTGTAACAGTGTAGGGAGAGTTTTTGTTTTAAATATCGGGAAGACCAGCAGTTCGATCTCTTTTTGATTCCCACAAATAGGGAGAGAATTGTTAGAACATGCATCTTTGATTTAAGGTTTTGTGTAAATCAAAAAGGGAGAGATTGATGGATCTGTTTTGACAGATCCTGATTAAGTTTTGAATTACACAAAACCTGTTATTGTGTTTCTAACAATTCCACTTGAGTGTACAGATTCCAGGAACGAAGAAGATGATGAACTGTCGAAGAATCCATCCAGCAGATCGTTCAAGTTAAAGTTCAGCAGTTGGTTTGGTGCATACATTTAGACGGCAGCTGGATTAGCAATGGAGACGTCCAAAGTTGAATAAGTTGTTCGTAATCTGGCGGAGGCCAATTCAGACCAGCAGATGTGATTATTGCTTAGAGAGCTTGAACCAGCTGGAGCGCTAACAAGAGCTGGTATCAGCAGTGATGACGTCAGCATACATTCTGGAGAAAGCAATGAGCAGCAATGATGACGTCATCACAATCAGCAGATGAGAAGAGTCGCAAGTTAGTATTGAAGAAGCTGTTGTCAATTACTGTTAACGAATCTGTTAGCAGTCGCGATTATAAGTACTGTTGATGAATCTGTTGACAGTCACTATTCAAGAAGCTGACAACAGCAAATGTAAAAGTGAAGAAAGCAACGTCGTGCTAAAGAATCAGCAGATGAAGAAAGACTAGCAGCAGCGCAAGCGCATATAAATCAGCAGATGGTTAGAGTTCAGTAGATGAAGAGAGATCAGCTGTTGTGCAAGCAGGCGTTGAAGCAAAGAGAAAGTTGGATCAGTAATGATGACATCAGCAGTGATGTCATCACAATCAGCAGGTAGCTTGTACATCCAGACGCAAGAGAGAAGCGACGTCGTCGAGGAGGAAATCCAGTCGCAAGCTACTGTTCACCAGCAGATAGTACTTGGAGATAGCGATAGGTCGTTTACATAAGTTGATACGACAGCGTTTTGCCTTCGCGCTAAAGATTCAGCAGATGCTCTTTGCGTTGATATTCAGCAGTCGCAAGATACCAGCAGGAAGCTACAGTATATCCAGACGAGAGATTTAGCGTTATATTCAACCAGTCGAGGATGCATAGCAAACGATGTCGTTTGAATAAGTTGATACGACATCGTTTGATCTAAACCAGTCGTTGGGAAATCCAGTCACAAGCTTTTCATGACCAAAGACTGGACAATCAGCTGCAAACATATCGTTACAACCAGCTGGACATCCAGACGCAAGCAATTTTCATCCAGTCGAGAGCTACCGTGGATCCAGTCGAAGGCTACAGTGTTTTGCATATCCAGTCGATAAAGAATTCAGCAGAAGCGCAAAGCAGTAGTAGACATGAATCAGCAGCGAAGCAGTTGACGATTTACGAGAGCTGGATGTCAACTGCTGAGCGTAATTCAAATGGCGAAAATGACAAGACGCAATCAACGCTCAAGATGGAAAGAATCAATGGCTGAAATTGTGAAAATTGCCTGAAATTAAGGGAACAAGATTTGTATTATTCTGGGAAATAGTACAATTGACAGAGGAGCGTTGCACGTATTTGGAAAGACGACAATTTGGCCTTGACAAGCGCAGAAAAGATTTGAATCTACAGTCTAACGGCCATATTCAAACAGAGGCTATATATGCGAAGGCAACGCCATTGAAGAAGGTTGACGATGTTGGTGAGAGAGTTGGTGTCGCTGTGAGGCTGTCGCAGAAAATATGTTGCACAGTACACCAGCAGAGGGAAAATGAACAGAAAGACGAAGCAATCGACCGCCATTAGAGAGGAGCTTTCACGAGAGTCGATTGCTGAGTTTTAATTAGCTTGTGTAGAAGCATTTCCCTAGTGTGTGAGAAACAGAGAGTTTGAGCGATTCATTGTATCAAATCGCACACACAGAGATTCATTCACATTGCATTGGTGAATGAATCTCAAAACGTTTCAAACAGTCCCGTCCAAGCACGATGACGTTAAACTCATGTGTATGTAGTTAGTCACACAGTTGCGGCTGATGTGCATTTGTGGAGTCTAGGAGTTCTTGTAGCTGCTGGTTGCGGGATCGGGTCTGTACACGAAGTTGTAAGATCAAATCTTCTAGTGGATCCTACCGAGGTGGAAGAAGGGGAGATGTAGGACATTGAGGTCCGAACTTCCAGAAACAAATATGCTGTGTATCGTATCTCTTTTATTCATTCAGCACCTGCATATTTACTTCAGCATAACATGCATAAACAGAAATCAGCACTTGCATTTTATACTTAGCATCGCATACGGTTAGCACACTTGCACAAGTCTTGAACAGATTTATGTTGTACATAAATCTGTTTGAGTTGTTTTAAAATATAGGATTCAGTTCTGGTATTTTCCGCATGATTTTTAAATCATACCAGATCTATCTCCGGTGCTCTTCTGGTGAGTTTATTTTAGGTGTTCAAGAACATCGAGCTATTGCAGCTCCAGTGTATTAGCAGTGCAAATTTTTAATCACTACTCATTTTAAACAGCGGCTGCTAAGTTCCTTTGAAAAACAGGGACCAACAGCATGAGCACCCGCCGCGCGCGAATCGCGGTGGGGATCGCGGGATCGTGCGCACATCCCGTGCACATATCGCGGCGCCCGTTGCGCGCCCGTTGCGCACGCCAGCCAGTAACCGTGCGCACATGTTGTGCATGGTGGTGCGCACACGTTGCGCACGGTGACCAGTAACCGTGCCCGCATGTTGCGCACGGTGGTGCGCCCGCGTTGCGCACGCTGACCAGTAATCGTGCGCACATGTTGCGCACGGTGGTGCGCACGTGTTGCGCACGATGGTGCGCATGCGTTTCACACGCTGACCAGTAACCGTGCACACGGTGGTGCGCACCCGTTGCGGATGCTGACCAGTAACCATGCGCACATGTTGCGCACGGTGGTGCGCACATGTTGCACACGCTGGCCAGTAACCGTGCGCACATGTTGCGCACGGTGGTCCGCACACCTGCCGTCCCACCTGCGTGAGCTGTGCGCGCAGGTGGCCGTCCCCTTGCGCACACGTTGCGCATAGGGGCGCGCACAGCGTGCAGCACGCCTGCGGTCGGCGGCGCACCGCCCTTGCGGCGGTTCCGGGGCAGAGATGCGGCGGCGGTTTTTGATTTTAGGGTTTTTTCGGGCCTGTCCCGGGCGGCCCGAGGGGTTTTTGGGCCAATACTTGATATTTTGTCCTTTTGGTCGGACTAAAATTAATTTTTAAAAATTTTTGAGATTTTGGACCTAAAATTATTTTAAGCCCAAAATTGATGCAATTAAAATAACAAAATAAGATTTTATTTATAAAATATTATTTTATATTTAAAATGTGATTTTGTTGAAAAAAATCAAATTTGATTTGATTATTTTATTTATGTCAATTAATTGGATTAATTGAATAAATAATGTTGTTTGAGATGATCGAGAGCCATGCCCAATGTGTTAGGTATATGCTAGGTTTTACTATGCTTGATTGTAATATTGTTGATATCAAAGTGAGCCTGGTTTATGGCCCGTTCCCACCCCTTTAAATATATCTCTATTTGTCATGAATATTTAAATGTAAATATTAGACTTAGTGAGAGATAAATTTGAAGATGGTGGAGACGTGGCCAAAGATATTGAAGATCGAAAATATATAAACTGGAAGCTTTTGTAATAGGATTGCATTTGCATATTGCATGTCACCTATGGTTGGACCTAGATCCGTACTTGGCAACAACGGATTGCGTAGCTCTTGGTTATCGATTATCCCTATTATATATGTGATATATATATGTTGAATTCGTAAATTTTAAATTTGATTTAAAATTAATGAGACCAAATTTCAAAATTAAAATATCTCATTTTAAATTTTATTTAAAATTTATATAAAGATTAAAGTTTCATGATTAAATTGAAGGAACTTAATTTATTGATAATTATGAGGTCGTGTGACAAAACGTAATCTAAGAGAGTCCTAGCAGGAAGAATCTTATTGCGCAAAGAAGATAAGCTGATAAATATGTCCAGCAGTTGGTTCGCAATATATTGATTCAGCAGTTGGTTTGGTATGGGCAGCTGGATTAGCAATGGAGACGTCCAAAGTTGAATCAGCTGTTCGTAATCAGGCAGAGGCCAAAGTGAATCAGCTGGAGCATGATGCACCAGCTGAAACAATGACAACCAGCTGCAAGCGCTAAAAAGCGAAGTGCGCTGGAGAATTGCGTCGAAGAAGAAGATTCCAATTATAAGTACTGTTGACGAATCTGTTAGCAGTCGCGATTATAATTACTGTTGATGAATCTATCAACAGTCGCTATTCAAGAAGCAAGAAGAAGAAGAAGAATCGCAAGCTGGAGTTGGAGCGATGAAGAAATCAGCTGGAGCGCTAAAGTGTAGATGACATCAGCAGTGACGTCATCATTCAGCAGGAAGCTACAGTGGAATAGAATCAGCAGAGAGCTTCACCAGCAGTTGATATTTGGAGTTGGAGCTGCAAAACGACGTCACGTGAATAAGTTGGAACGACAACGTTTTGCATTCCGAGTAGATACTGTGACTTTCTCTCGAACCATAGTACTATTATTTTCTTTGATTGAATTTGAATCAAGAATCAGCAGGTAGCTTGCATCCAGACGCAAGAGAAGCGACGTCGTAGAGGAGTTTCCAGTCGCAAGCTACTGTTCACCAGCAGATACTATTTGGAGTTAGCAAATAGCAAAACGATGTCGTTTACATAAGTTGATACGACAGCGTTTTGCTCTTGCGATGAAGATTCAGCAGGAAGACTTTGCGTTGTTATATCAGCAGTCGAAGCTACAGTGAACCAGTCGCAACGCAAAGATTTCCAGACGCAGTATTTGATGAACCAGACGCAAGCAACAGCAGCATCCAGTCGAGAGCTTATTTGAATCAGCTGATGCTATATATTCAGTCGCGAGCTACAGTGTCCAGTCGCAAGAAATCCAGGCGCAAAGAATTGAAGAAGTAGCAAAGCGCAGCAGTCGTGGTGATAAATCAGCAGCGAAGTAGTTGACGATTTACGAAGA